>JAIPMN010011660.1:0-13355 GCA_020650975.1 Apostichopus californicus
GTTACAGGTAAAAATACACACGAAATTGTGATGCTTTTTCATTTTGATATGCAATCATGTGTACAAATGAAACTGATATTTTACCATGCATCAAAGCAATCGTAGTATGTTTACATTACATATACACTCAGATAGAGCTACTGTATTTAATTGTGCGTTACAAATGTTGTGAAACTTACATTTGTTTCAATGTGTATGAATCATAGAACTAAACATTAAGTGATATCCCTGGTGGTGTTTTTGAAAGGTGAAGAGATCATGACACGTATCTACAAATGTTAATCATGAAAAAGACTTACCAGCTGCAAAGAAACAAATAGACAGAAAGAAAAACAACAAATCATCATATTAAATTGAGAAACCCAGTAAAAATACAAACACAGAGACAGTTTCCAGTGTTGTAGAAATTATAATTTTTCATTCAAATTGTGTTTGAAAGCAAAGCATTATTAATATAACTAAAACAACAAGTTTTAATCGACTGTGAAAATAGAGATTTAACAGAAATGTATTTCCCTGGTAGTGATTTTGATGGTGAATTTTAAATGACACGTACTAAAAGTGCTACTGCGTTTTGTATGAGTGCTTTTGCTATCATTTCCCTCTACAATTGATCATTCGTTTTTGGGTTCCTTTCGTTATCTACTTTTAAGATGCCCTCTCTGTGTTCTCTGTTTTTTCGTTACAGGTAAAAATACAGACGAAATTGTGATGCTTTTTCATTTTGATATGCAATCATGTGTACAAATGAAACTGATATTTTACCATGCATCAAAGCAATCGTAGTATGCTTACATTACATATACACTCAGATAGAGCTACTGTATTTAATTGTGCGTTACAAATGTTGTGAAACTTACATTTGTTTCAATGTATATGAAATATAGAACTAAACATTAATTGCTATCCCTGGTGGTGTTTTTAAAAGGTGAAGAGATCATGACACGTATCTACAAATGTTAATCATGAAAAAGACTTACAAACTGCAAAGAAACAAATAGACAGGAAGAAAAAACAACAAATCATCATATTAAATTGAGAAACCCAGTAAAAATACAAACACAGTGACAGTTTCCAGTGTTGTAGAAATTATAATATTTCATTCAAATTGTGTTTGAAAGCAAAGCATTATTAATATAACTAAAACAACAAGTTTTAATCGACTGTGAAATTAGAGATTTAACAGAAATGTATTTCCCTGGTAGTGATTTTGATGGTAAATATAAAATGACACGTACTTAAAAGTGCTACTGCGTTTTGTTTGAGTGTTTCTGTTATCATTTCCCTCTACAATTGATCATTCGTTTTTGGGTTCCTTTCGTTATCTACTTTTAAGATGCTCTCTCTGTGTTCTCTGCTTTTTCGTTACAGGTAAAAATACAGACGAAATTGTTATGCTTTTTCATTTTGATATGCAATCATGTGTACAAATGAAACTAATATTTTACCATGCATCAAAGCAATCGTAGTATGCTTACATTACATATACACTCAGATAGAGCTACTGTATTTAATTATGCGTTACAAATGTTGTGAAACTTACATTTGTTTCAATGTGTATGAATCATAGAACTAAACATTAATTGATATCCCTGGTGGTGTCTTTGAAAGGTGAAGATATAATGACACGTATCTACAAATGTTAATCATGAAAAAGACTCACCAGCTGCAAAGAAACAAATAGACAGAAAGAAAAAACAACAAATCATCATATTAAATTGAGAAACCCAGTAAAAATACAAACACAGTGACAGTTTCCAGTGTTGTAGAAATTATAATATTTCATTCAAACTGTGTTTGAAAGCAAAGCATTCTTAATATAACTAAAACAACAAGTTTTAATGGACTGTGAAAATAGAGATTAACAGAAATGTATTTCTTTGGTAGTGATTTTGATGGTAACTTTGAAATGACACGCACTTAAACGTGCTACTGCGTTTTGTATGAGTGCTTTTGTTATCATTTCCCTCTACAATTGATCATTCGTTTTTGGGTTCCTTTCGTTATCTACTTTTAAGATGCNCTCTCTGTGTTCTCTGCTTTTTCGTTACAGATAAAAATACACACGAAATTGTTATGCTTTTTCATTTTGATATGCAATCATGTGTACAAATGAAACTGATCCTTTACCGTACATCAAAGCAATCGTAGTATGCTTACATTACATATACACTCAGATAGAGCTACTGTATTTAATTGTGCGTTACAAATGTTGTAAAACTTACATTTGTTTCAATGTGTATGAAATATAGAACTAAACATAAAACAACAAATCATCATATTTAATTGAGAAACCCAGGAAAAATACAAACACAGTGACAGTTTCCAGTGTTGTAGAAATTATAATATTTCATTCAAATTGTGTATGAAAGAAAAGCATTATTAATATAACTAAAACAACAAGTTTTAATCGACTGTGAAAATAGAGATTTAACAGAAATGTATTTCCCTGGTAGTGATTTTGATGGTAAATATAAAATGACACGTACTTAAAAGTGCTACTGCGTTTTGTATGAGTGTTTCTGTTATCATTTCCCTCTACAATTGATCATTCGTTTTTGGGTTCCTTTCGTTATCTACTTTTAAGATGCCCTCTCTGTGTTCTCTGTTTTTTCGTTACAGGTAAAAATACACACGAAATTGTTATGCTTTTTCATTTTGATATGCAATCATGTGTACGAATAAAACTGATATTTTACCATGCATCAAAGCAATCGTAGTATGCTTACATTACATATACATTCAGATAGAGCTATACTGTATTTAATTGTGCGTTACAAATGTTGTGAAACTTACATTTGTTTCAATGTGTATGAAATATAGAACTAAACATAAAACAACAAATCATCATATTTAATTGAGAAACCCAGGAAAAATACAAACACAGTGACAGTTTCCAGTGTTGTAGAAATTATATTATTTCATTCAAATTGTGTATGAAAGCAAAGCATTATTAATATAACTATAACAACAAGTTTTAATCGACTGTGAAAATAGAGATTTAACAGAAATGAATTTCCCTGGTAGTGATTTTGATGGTAAATATAAAATGACACGTACTTAAAATTGCTACTGCGTTTTGTATGAGTGCTTTTGTTATCATTTCCCTCTACAATTGATCATTCGTTTTTAGGTTCCTTTCGTTATCTACTTTTAAGATGCCCTCTCTGTGTTCTCTGCTTTTTCGTTACAGGTAAAAATACACACGAAATTGTTATGCTTTTTCATTTTGATATGCAATCATGTGTACAAATGAAACTGATATTTTACCATGCATCAAAGCAATCGTAGTATGCTTACATTACATATACACTCAGATAGAGCTACTGTATTTAATTGTTCGTTACAAATGTTGTGAAACTTACATTTGTTTCAATGTGTATGAAATATAGAACTAAACATAAAACAACAAATCATCATATTTAATTGAGAAACCCAGGAAAAATACAAACACAGTGACAGTTTCCAGTGTTGTAGAAATTATATTATTTCATTCAAATTGTGTATGAAAACAAAGCATTATTAATATAACTATAACAACAAGTTTTAATCGACTGTGAAAATAGAGATTTAACAGAAATATATTTCCCTGGTAGTGATTTTGATGGTAAATATAAAATGACACGTACTTAAAAGTGCTACTGCGTTTTGTATGAGTGTTTCTGTTATCATTTCCCTCTACAATTGATCATTCGTTTTTGGGTTCCTTTCGTTATCTACTTTTAAGATGCCCTCTCTGTGTTCTCTGCTTTTTCGTTACAGGTAAAAATACACACGAAATTGTTATGCTTTTTCATTTTGATATGCAATCATGTGTACAAATGAAACTGATATTTTACCATGCATCAAAGCAATCGTAGTATGCTTACATTACATATACACTCAGATAGAGCTATACTGTATTAAATTGTGCGTTACCAATGTTGTAAAACTTACATTTGTTTCAATGTGTATGAAATATAGAACTAAACATGAAATGATATCCCTGGTGGTGTTTTTGAAAGGTGACGATATAATGACACGTATCTACAAATGTTAATCATGAAAAAGACTTACAAACTGCAAAGAAACAAATAGACAGAAAGAAAAAACAACAAATCATCATATTAAATTGAGAAACCCAGGAAAAATACAAACACAGTGACAGTTTCCAGTGTTGTAGAAATTATAATATTTCATTCAAACTGTGTTTGAAAGCAAAGCATTATTAATATAACTAAAACAACAAGTTTTAATCGACTGTGAAAATACACACGAAATACACACGCAATACACACGAAATTGTTATGCTTTTTCATTTTGATATGCAATCATGTGTACAAATGAAACTGATATTTTACCATGCATCAAAGCAATCGTAGTATGCTTACATTACATATACACTAATATAGAGCTATACTTTAAAATTTACGTTACCACAAGGCTTTTCACTCTATAGGTTGTAACCTTGCTATTATTATTAGAATCATAGGGGTCGCACCAAATTTCATTGTTTTAATCTTACGGAAGCTATTTCTGTACCACCATGATGTTTCGATATATTTTCGTAATGGTCATTTCTTAATTCCCAATATTTGCGTTTTATTCAAAAGCCTGCATAGCTTCAAGCAATTAAATGACATTGAAATTCATTCAAGATTCATCAAAGGCGTAAATGTTTTTTGTTACTGAAGGATATCCCGTCATCGGTAGTAATAGGCAAATATTTCAATACCCGCTCTCTCTCTTTCCTATTCATATCGTTGCAGTCCTGTTAAGTAAAGAAAGCATTGAGATAAAATGAACACATGACAATAACATTACAGCAGTAATATCCAAATAAGGTAGTTAATTTTTGCGATAGAGTATTCTCGAGCTTACATGTGGGTCTCAGCTCTGGAGGGGGACAGAATTCCACGCCGTTTCGTTTATCTGTACATATGTCACAATGTCGAATTTACAGAATCCTAAGAGCAGTGTCAAAAAATGAATTTTAATAACATATAAAATTCATTTTCACGTATATATTATACTCCAGATAATAATTACTTGTCATAATTGTATCTAAATGTAAACAAAATGACTACAGTTTACAGAGTCTCTTTGCTAAGACCACGAGGTGTAAAAAAAGGTGACGTCAAACCAAAATATTTGGCACGAAGCTATGGCCACAGAAAACGTTTCTGTGCGTATGCATCACGTATATTTCATCGCCGAGTTGACTTTGTTGTAAACGTAATGTCGTTTGTCATACAAACCATCAACAGTCAGCATGCAATACTACTGCATCGACGACACTATACATACTATACCTTTCGATATTCGGTAAAACTACTTGATGTAAACTCTCACTAATATTTCGTATACATTCTTGAAGTATTTCACTTGAATGTTAGGCGAAGGTTAATAAAAGAAGTGGCTCTGTGGACGAAAGCAGTTTTGCTTAAATCACGATATCTTGGCCTTTCGGGGTCTGGAATTTAGCCACAAGTTGTTCGCAATACCGTGCGAGATTCACGAAAGTAGCCTAGCCGTAGCGTAACGTAGTAAGACATAACGTTAACCTTACATTGCAATGTGAACTAGGCTAAGCTACGTGGCAACCAGCTCGTCACCTAAAATGTTATAGGCGGCACTGAGACAATTGCTCTGACGAAAATCTCCTTAGAGAAATTTCGTGGTATTTCTTTGTTTCACCCATTTGAGAACATTGGATTATGAATGAATATAAATAGACCACCGTCACAAATTATGCTAGGCACCTCGGTAACTAATTCTTAGTCATATTCCTTTCAGTTTCAGCATGTTACTTGTACCTGTTCCTAGTGTTAGTGCCTAGGCTATTTACAGTAAGTTCTAACTCTAAAATTAAAAGTAATAAGCTCGGCCTCAGTCAGGCATAACCTAGCTAAGACTGGTTTGTGATGCATCGTGTACACCTCACAAAATAGCCTAACGTTAGGTAGCCCATAATATGTTTAATCTTTGTTTTCAGTTGCATGATTTGAATCTTTATTACGGCAGTTGTAAACCTGATGTAGACTAGGCCTAAAAATATGTTAGCATAGTTAGGCCTAATAAAATTGAGGTGGCACTGAAGAAGTCATGGGACATTAAAGGTCGGGGAGGGACTCTCTCTAATACTTTCCGAGTTTGTTTTCATCATCTTGGATTTGGTTTTCTAAAATTGAAGAAGAACATACAATGCACATGTTTACAAGTGAAAAATAAAAGTTATTTCCGCACCAGACATCTGTGTGCGAAAAGTGATCAGCGGAAAGTTTTGGATGCCGAGAGTAACAGAAACTGCCTAAGTCTACCATGTAGATTCTAATCATAGTAAAAAATACTACTAAAAACTTAAAGGGTGTGAAGACTCGCGCAAAAAGAAACTTCTAATGCCGGTAATCTGACCTAGTTTCGAATAAGGTGTAACAGAATTGTTAGACACCACCATCGATCCCAAAAAATACACATACATCTGCGGTCAATACCCACAGCACAGTGTATAAATGATACAGCGATGGAAATCCCAGGTCCAGCTAAAGATAATTAGGTATCACGTTTCATTACTGTCTGCATTTTGTAGCGACACGAACAAAACGTCACTTGCAAGCAACAGAAAGTTAACTTTTTCAGATGGCCGCACGCGGTTTGGGGCGAGTCTTCAATGCCTTTAAATTAAAGGGTAATAGCGTATGAAATCAGTCTAACAAGTAAACTTCTGGCAGCAGCTTTACTTCCCAAATATAATGACGCATTAATAAATCAGCCTAATGAGTAATGGATGTTGCATTTTTGAAAGTTACACCAATGGATTATTAATGAGCAGCAAAAACAATTCTCTCTCTGGGATAAAAGAAATTGTGAAAATAAAGGTAGCCACCTACAACATTTTCCATATTCTGTCCTGTATACATTGGTTAATTGAGATTTTGCCACCACCCCAGGTTAGAGGATCAGCAGAATATAGCCCAGGCTAGGCCTTAAACAGCCACTGGTCCAATTTTGTATGTAGTATGTTAAATGTTTAAGTTAAAAATAATATTTTATTCAAATTGTGTATGAGAAAAAAGGATTATTATGATTTGAATTCAATGATAGTTTCTTTAAAAAGTTATTCGATACTGACAGTTATACAGTAAGGTAAATCATGAAATGACTTACATTCTGCAAAGAATGGAATATATAGAAAGAAGAAAAGAGAAAGTCATCACATAATAGAGAATACAATAAACATATATACAAGTACAGTGAATTTTAAATTGAGACTCTATCATAATTGAAACAACTAATTTTCTGAAATGATTTTCCTGCTTTTGGATCATCATCTCACTAGCCCATATTACCAACGGTTAAATATTAATATTACAAATTTCTTTCAAAACAATCGATTTCTCGTCATTGGCAGTCCCAGTTTTGGTTTCTTTGAAGAGGTATTCGATACTGATGTTTATCAAACAAAGGTAAATCATGAAATGACTTACAGCCTGCTAAAAAAAATGGAAAAAAATGGAATAGATAGAAAGGAGAAAAGAGAAAGTCATCACATACTAGAGAGAACAGTAAACATACAAATACAGTGGTTTCCAAAGTGTGATTTTATTTTAATTGAAACAATTTATTTTCTGAACCGATTTTCCTGCTTTTGGCTCATCACCTCGCTAGCTCATAACATCAATGGTTTAATTGAAAAGTTAAAATTTCATTTCAAAACAATTGCTTTATAGTCATTGACATTGCAAATAATCGATAAACTTGTTAGTGTATCAAATTGAGAGTTTCAAATGTTGTGAAATTAGTAACAATTCAATCAAATTATGAATGTTAATAAAGAAATAACGGGAACTGATTTCCGTTGTGGCTCCTTCGAAGATGGAATAGATAATAACGTTTATCAAAGAACTTAAATCATAAAAAAGCTTACCATTCCCTAAAAAAGAGAATTGATAGAAATAAGCAAAGAAAAAATCATATAAATGATAAAAAGCAAAAACAAACAAAAACAAAAACTAAACAGTGAATTTAAAACGGAAGTTTATTAAAACTGAAATAATTAGGTTCTCAGACGTTTTTCTGGTTTTGGCTCACTGGCTCATATCATCAATGGTTGAATGTTAAATTTACAAATTCATTTCAAAACAATCGTTCTTTCTTTATTGACATCGCCATTCTAATAATCGATAAATGTATTAATTGTGCGTTACTGATGTTGTTAAAATGTATAACATTTTCAGCAAATTGTGCATGAACATAATGAATGGACAGGAATTGACTTGCCTTTTGTGTACTTTGAACAAGGAATAGATGATGACATGTATCTACAAACGTAAATCATGAAAACTACTTACCAGCTGCAAAGACATATATAGAAAGGAGAAGAGAACTCAATGTCATTTAAAACAGAAGAAACATTAAAAAACCACTACAGAGACTTTATAATGTAAGAATGTTATAAGTGAAACAACTAGTTTCCTAAGCGTTTCCACTGTTTTGGCTCAACACCTCACTAGTTCATATCATTATAGGATCAAATGTTGAAGTATAAAATTGATTTTAAAACAACCGTCCTATCTTCATTGACATTATTATTCTGATAATCGATCTAAATGTATTTTATTTGTTTAAATATTGTGTTACCAAGGTTGTGAAAATAATAATATTATTTTCGAAATGTTTATAAAAAGAAGAAATTGACAGGAACCGTTTTGCCTGGTGGTTTCTTTCGTATATATAACTTCAGCTATGAAAAAGACTAACCCCCTGCAAACAAACAAATAGATAGAAAGTAGAAAATAACAAATCTTAATATAATATAGGAGACACAGTAAAAGCATAAACACAGTGACTTTTAAATTGGAAGTTTATTATAACTTTGGAGCTAGTTTCCTTAACTATCTCGTTTTTGTATTCGCACCTCACTAGCTCATGTCAGCAATAGTTAAAATTTAAAAGTTACAAATTTATTTCAAAAACAATCATTTTGGTGGTTTATTCCGTATGTACAATCTTAACGTTTATCATGAAAAAGACTTACCGCCTGCAAAGTTACAAATAAATAGAAATAAGAAAAGAACAAATTATTACATATTCGAGGACAACAAAAACGCAAACACAGTGACTTTCTCATGGAAAGTTATTGCAACTGAGACAACGAGATTTCCTTAACGTTTTCCCTGTTTTTCTTATAAACTCTCTAGCTTATATCAGCACCGGTTAACTTTTAAAGTTACAAGTCAATTGTTCTATCGTCCTTGAGATAACCATGCATATAATCCTTCAACATGCATTATATGTGTCAGTCGTTAAAGTTGTGAAAACTTAATATTTCTTTCAATTTGTGCTTGAAAATAAATAAGTAACACGAATTAATTTCCCTGGTAGTTTCTTTGAAGAAGGAATAGATGATGGCACGTATCTACGCACCGTCATCCTGAAAACTACTTACCGCCTGCAAATAAATAAATAAATAAATAGAAAGGAGAAAAGAACTAAATGTCATTTAAAATAAAAGAAACATTAAAAAACACAAATACAGTGACTTTATAATGTAAGAATGTTATAAGTGAAACAACTAGTTTTCTAAGCGTTTCTTCTGTTTTGGCTCATAACATCACTAGTTTATATCATTATAGGATCAAATGTTGAAGTAAAAACTTCATTTTAAAACAACCGTCCTATCTTCATTGATATTGTCATTGTTATAACTGATCTAAATGTATTTTATTTTATTACATTTTTTGTTACCAAGGTTGCGAAAATAATTATATTATTTTCGAAATGTTTATAAAAAGAAGAAATTGACAGAAATTGTAGTTAATTACATCTAAGGAACTAGGTCATTAGCTTTCCCTGTTTTTTTGTCTCGTCACCCCACTAGCTCATGTCATCAATGGTTAAATGTAAAAGTTACAATTTTTTTCAAAACAATCATTCTGGTGGATTTATTTCGTATCTACAAACTGAACGTTAATCATGAAAACGACTTACCGCCTGCAAAGTTACAAATAAATAGAAATAAGAAAAGAACAAATTATTACATATTCGAGGACAACAAAAACGCAAACACAGTGACTTTCTCATGGAAATTTATTGCAACTGAGACAACGAGATTTCCTTAACGTTTTCCCTGTTTTTCTTATCCTTTCTCTAGCTTATATCAGCACCGGTTAACTTTTAAAGTTACAAATCAATCGTTCTATCGTCCTTGAGATAACCATGCATATAATCCTTCAACATGCATAATATGTGTCAGTTGTTAAAGTTGTGAAAACTTATTATTTCTTTCAATTTGTGTTTGAAAATAAATAAGTAACACGAATTAATTTCCCTGGTAGTTTCTTTGAAGAGGGAATAGATGATGGCACGTATCTACGCACCGTCATCCTGAAAACTACTTACCGCCTGCAAATAAATAAATAAATAAATAAATAGAAAGGAGAAAAGAACTAAATGTCATTTAAAATAGAAGAAACATTAAAAAACACAAATACAGTGACTTCATAATGTAAGAATGTTATAAGTGAAACAACTAGTTTTCTAAGCGTTTCTTCTGTTTTGGCTCATAACATCACTAGTTCATATCATTATAGGATCAAATGTTGAAGTAAAAACTTCATTTTAAAACAACCGTCCTATCTTCATTGATATTGTCATTGTTATAATTGATCTAAATGTATTTTATTTTATTACATTTTTTGTTACCAAGGTTGCGAAAATAATAATAATATTTTAGAAATTTTCATAAAAAGAAGAAATTGACAGGAACCGTTTTGCTTGGTGGTTTCTTTCGAATATATAACTTCAGCTATGAAAAAGACTTACCCCCTGCAATCAAACAAATAGATTTTACAAATAGATAAAATAGATATTTAACACATTAATTTCCCTGGTAGTTTCTTTGAAGAGGGAAGAGATGATGACATGTAACTACAAATCGTTAACATTAAAAGGCTTACCAGCTGCAAAGAAAAATGATAGAATAAAAAAAATAATTAAGGGTCTTGTAAAAACAAAACAAAACAAAAAACATATACATCACTTAAAATTGTAAGTTTATATTAAATGAAAAAATTGTTTTACTTAACTTTTCCCCTGTTTTGGCTTATCCCCTCACTCACTCATATCTTCAATAGTTAAATATTAAATTTACAAATTCGTTTCAAAACGATAGTTCTATATTCATTGACAATACCTTACGTAAAATGTATAAACATGTTATTGTATTAAATTCCAATGTTTCCAAAGTTGTGAAAGTTATAATATTTCAGTCAAATTGTGTATGAAAAAAACATTTAACAGGAATTGATTTGCCCAGTGTATTCTTTGAAGTAGATGATATGTTTTTTATATATTATTCATTATCTAAAACGTTAATATAAAAACTTACCGCCTGCAAAGAAACAAATATACAAGGAATAGAAAAAATAAGAGAAATCATCATATAATAGAGGAAAAACATTTAAACAGGAATCACAGTTACTTTAGAAATGAGAGTTTATGTTAAGTGATACAACTAGTTTTCTTAAGTTTTTTTCTGACCACACTGGCCCATATCTTTAATGGTTAATTTAAAAGTGGTTATTTCATTTCACAAAATTGTTACATCTTCATTGACATTGCAATTCATATAATGGATACATATATTGATGATATTCAATAGTGCGTTATCAATGTTGTGAAAATTAGATTATTCCACTCAAATTTTGTAAAAAAATATAAAAAAATTTCTGGAAATGATTTGCCTGATGGTTTCTTTGAAAAGAGTTTAGAAACTCAGAGGTTTCTGCAAACATTAATCATGATCACTACTTAACATCTTTAAAGAAACAAGTAGATTGAAAGAAGAAAAGAACAAATCATCATATTATAGAGAAAACAATAAACATACAAATATAGTGAATTTTAAGTTGTGAGTTTATTTTAATTGAAACAACTAATTTCCTGAACTGATTTTCCTGCTTTTGGCTCATCACCTCTCTAGCCCATATTAACAACGGTTAAATTTATTTCAAAACAATCGATTTCTCGTCATTGACATTCCCATTGTTGGTTTCTTTGAAGAGGTACTCGATACTGATGTTTATCTTACATAGATAAATCATGAAATACTTACAACCTCCCCCCCCCCCAAATGGAATAGATAGAAAGAAGAAAAGAGAAAGTCATCATGTAAGAGAGAAAACAATTAACATATATACAAGTAAAGTGAATTTTAAATTGTGAATTTATTTTAATTGAAACAACTATTTTTCTGAACTGATTTTCCTGCTTTTGGCTCATCACCTCACTAGCCCATATTACCAATGGTTAAATATTAATATTACAAATTTATTTCAAAACAATCGATTTCTCGTCATTGACATTCCCATTGTTGGTTTCTTTGAAGAGGTATTCGATACTGATGTTTATCTAACAAAGATAAATTATGAAATGACTTACACTCTGCAAACAAATGGAATAGATAGAAAGAAGAAACGAGCAAATCATCATATAATAGAGAAAAACAATAAACATATATAAAAGTAAAGTGAATTTTAAATTGTGAATTTATTTTAATTGAAACAACTAATTTTCTGAAATGATTTTCCTGCTTTTGGATCATCACCTCACTAGCCCATATTACCAACGGTTAAATATTAATATTAAAAATTTATTTCAAAACAATCGATTTCTCGTCATTGACATTCCCATTGTTGGTTTCTTTGAAGAGGTATTCGATAATGATGTTTATCTAACAAAGATAAATTATGAAATGACTTACACTCTGCAAACAAATGGAATAGATAGAAAGGAGAAAAGAGAAAGTCATCATATAATAGAGAAAACAATAAACATATATAAAAGTAAAGTGAATTTTAAATTGTGAATTTATTTTAATTGAAACAACTAATTTTCTGAAATGATTTTCCTGCTTTTGGATCATCACCTCACTAGCCCATATTACCAACGGTTAAATATTAATATTACAAATTTATTTCAAAACAATCGATTCCTCGACATTAACATTCCCATTGTTGGTTTCTTTGAAGAGGTATTCGATACTGATGTTTATCTAACAAAGATAAATCATGAAATGACTTACACTCTACAAACAAATGGAATAGATAGAAAGGAGAAAAGAGAAAGTCATCATATAATAGAGAAAATAATAAACATATATAAAAGTAAAGTGAATTTTAAATTGTGAATTTATTTTAATTGTAACAACTATTTTTCTGAACTGATTTTCCTGCTTTTGGCTCATCACCTCACTAGCCCATATTAGCAACGGTTAAATATTAATATTACAAATTTATTTCAAAACAATCGATTCCTCGACATTAACATTCCCATTGTTGGTTTCTTTGAAGAGGTATTCGATACTGATGTTTATC
>JAIPMN010011662.1:0-44685 GCA_020650975.1 Apostichopus californicus
GTTTTACATTCAGACAAGAGTTTTTTTTCCCCATTTTTCACAGTTTTCTACCTAAAGTTTCTTAACACCCAACGGATGCAAGTTCAAATTATACACTATTATGATTCGTAAATTCAGGAGATTGTTCTAGTGCCAACACTTATGGTGTTAAAACAAAGAAAAATACATTAAAAACGAAATGAAAATGATATCTCTACCTGGCCTTTCTTCTGAAATCAGGGCTGCAATATTCCTGTGTTTGGGTGTTTCTTTCTTCTCATCCAATTTCTCTTCACTACCTTGAACTCCTATCAAAGATAACAAAGATAAAAATAGACATCAAAGAAAAAAGAACACAACATCAGAAATAAAATAAAAACTCACAGCTTATAGATATATTATTGGTTGCAAAATGTACCAGACAACAACTAGCATTTCATATGCACCCAAAATCAAATTATTCACAGTTGCTTTAATTTATATTAAAGATTTGAGACCGGTGGACAAATGTTCAAGAATAAATGTTTTTACAGCGTGCTTTTATTGTTAAACTAATTTTAGAATCACCGCCTTTTTGTCATAAATTCAATATTTAAGCCAACAATTGTTTTCTTTATTACCTGAATTTTCTTCTTCCTTTGAACCTTCTTCTTCTTCTTCTTCTTTCTCTTCTTCTTCTCCTTCGTTCTTTTCTCTCTCTTCTTCTTCTTTTTCCTCCTCCCTGGTCTTGGCAATTGGTACCCACTTATAAATTTGCAAAGATGTATCACCAACTGAGACCCATTTCTTTTCCCTGGGAAAGAATAGAAGTCAGAATGAAAATTAAATCAAAAGATAGTTTGCAATGTAACATCCTCCAACACACAAATAAATGAGCGAAAAGTACAAATGTAAACATTCCTATTTGTTTTTTCTTTTCTTCTTGCCCAAATATTGCAATTTGCAACTTGATGTAAATAAGACTTTTAGGGCATTTACTGTCAACTGTACAAACTAATAACTGATGGTAATGAGTTTTAAAATGCTGGCAATTTTTAACCACACAAGTGAATCAAGCCACTGCAACCTTCAAATTCAACCAAAGTTCTTGGTAATTAAAAGCTGCTTACTACATAAAAGCTTACAGTATGTAGATATTACTAACCATTAATCAAATATATACCAAACCAATTGTGGCAATCAAGCTGTCATTAAATACTCAAGTATTCTTACTTCAACTTTGAAAATTTGGATACCATTAGCAACACTGGGAACCCACTCTTTTGGCTATAATTCTTTGCTAATGGCAGTAACAACAAAACAACGCGCAGCTGTCTATTTTCCGATCACAAAATTTATATTGCTGTTGGACATCCTCCAAAGAATCAAGGTAATCAATTATGCAAAAAATTGTTTCCTCTAAGTTGGTCTCAACCAAAGTGAATGGTTAAAACAAAGACAACAGACCATATCGGCTTTACCGAACAAGAATTAGCGACAGTAGTCACGTTACTGTTTTAACTATCAGACATAAGTTCCTATATCTAGCCTTCTAGGCCTTGGTTGCCTATTTAACATATTTCGCGGAAATGGTTCCATGTGTTGGATTGCACTAACATACTGTATGTACATAACCAATGTTGTGCGAGTGAGACTACAAAATAACTTACAGATAGTGGACCACACCTTACAAAAGAAGAAAAGTAGCAATCAATTACCATTTCCGAACCCTATCAACAGCTTGCATCACTCGTTTAATTTCATCTTTTGCACGACTGCGCGTCTCAGCACGAGAACTTCTTCCGGAGACTAACATTTTGTGTCTATTGTCCTTTCTTTGGAATAGAAAAATGGAATCACCGAACGCCAAACGTGCAAAAGGTTTTACGCGAATTCAATTACGGCAGGTTGGCACAACCAAAATCCATGTAGGCAAACTAACAAGTGTGTAACATCCTTCTGGAGTATCATTTAACAAACTGACGGCAGCTCCCTCGCATATTTGCAAGACAAAAGCAGCCGTATTTCCACCTTCGAAGCCGAAGACAAATTATAAAAACTGAAATAAAATACATTCATGAAGTGCCAGCCGTGTTTCAAGTATAGTTACTAGTTACATTCCGGATGTTTCCAATCTTTATTGGGGATGGACAAGGAATCAATAACGCAGTTGCCTTGTGTGATACAAATTCCCACTCTTAATTATTGCATGTAATTACTTTTTGCTTTAACTTCCTAAAATTAGTAGTTAGTAGTTCTTGAGGATTAGAACTCATTCCTATATGTCTGAATTCATGGGCGTCGATCATGGGGGGGGGGGGGGGCGGGGGACATGCCCCCCAATATTTTAGGTGGGGGATATAGTATCTATTATCCCCCAATATTTGGTGGCATAGTTTTTTTTTTGTGGCTATAAATATAAAATAATGCGTGAGGTTATTTATCCAAATCATACTAGGCGGCGGCTAAAACTTCATCCAACACATGCTACATGAGGTAAATGACACTTCGTGGTCGTTTCTGTGATCTGTGACCGTATAGCAAGTTGTCACTCATGATTATTATCATAATGTCTGTACATCTCTTGCGTATGAGTGTAAGTACGTACAATCATATATATATGATTCACATCGATATGGGTTCACTGGGTTTCCATTTGACCTGTTTCCTACAAGATTTCTAACCACCGCAGGCGTGCAGCCAAGGGGGGGGGGCGAAGGGGGCGACCTTGAGCATATTTTTGTATTTTTGTATGATATCGCTAGTAACTTCAAAATAGAAAATGTTTAGATGCAACTTACAAGGCCTGAGAAGTGCTATTTCCAGCGATCTGTGAGTCATTTTCGGCCAAAATTTTCTTTTACGATTCGTGCCAATCATGGTGGCGCTACGCTTAGATAGTTTGCCTACAAGCTTCGCCTCCCTTGGCAAATTCCTCGCTACGCCCCTAGCTGTCTAACCGCGTCACAATGTGTTACTAAATATCACCAAAAAACGTCACAGGCTTTCACCGAAAGAAGTTTTTACTTTTGTCGAAATGAATTATAGCTAGACGGACCGCTTCCGTAATGAAATTTGGTTTGCCGATAAAAAAGGAAAACAGGGTTGTAGCAACCAGTAACCTTATGTATATATATACAAAATATCACGAAGCGCGCGAACAATTTTTGGGATGAAAGTTGCTACGCGCCTGCACCCAAGCAAATGCCCCCCCCCCCTCCCCCCATATTTGAAACAAATCGCCGCCCCTGTCAGAATTATTTCGGACAACTTTCCCACAATAAAACCATTGCCAGAAGATAGAAAAAAGGAGGTTGACGAACCTAAGCGAGAGGAGATGGGGGTATTTGGGGGCTATAGCTACATCCCTTTCCCGTGTTACTCACCCCTAATTTAATAGAGATTTCTTATCCAATTCAAACATAAAGTCTTCTATACCTTTCTGTCGTCAGTGTACTGCATTCTTGCTTACATATTTTGTTGCTGTAAGGGTATATGTACATGCTCAAGTAGAACTACCTGGGGCTGCGTGTTGGTTTATGTTGTCAGTAAGCTTAATTAGTTGTGATTCGGAGATAAACTGTGACATATGAAGGGTTTTTAGAGGACCTTAGACCATCAAGAACTAACGTCCGCAGCGCAGGCATAATGATGTAGAGGGGAAGGGGGGGGGGGTAGTTGGTCAGGGGCAATGGCCCAAGGGCCGGCAAAATATATGGGATTTATGAAGTGTGCAAAGTGGGAAACCGTTGATATTATTGTCTACTAGCCCAACGTGGCTCTCAACGCCTCTGGCCATACATGATATACCGATAACTTATTTATTTTTATATTTTGTTTTGCGGTAATGGCCGCCCATAATAGCCATACCTTTTCGATGCGAACGTACTCCCAACTTATTTAAATAACAGTGGATGGCCAAGCATTCAAACAAGAACAATTAAAGACACAAACTTCATTTCTTTCTGGACGTGCCTTTAAAAAAACACTTAATACGACATTTATTTTTTTCCACAGAAGTTTCAGGGGGAAAACACCTCAGGTTGATCTTTCAGGTTAAAATAAACAGTAGATATAACATTAGTTTTCAAAACCTTAACGTAAGAAACTTCTTCATAAAGGAAACATTATAGATATCTGTTGTATTAATTCATTCGTCTTTACTTAAAACACGAACACACACTAACGTAACATTAATTAGACTTTTATTAAAGATACGTTAAATAACTCGAAAAAGAAAAACAATTTAAAAAGATATAAAATTACTAAAACTTTTCATAAATTTAAACTTTAAAGCAATGGGGATAGATGCAGTCGAAGTTCATAATATCGCAAGTTATGAAGTCAGTTTTAATTTATTATTAAGAGGCTCAAGAACTTGTTTCATACGTAATATAAATCATTATTGTTGAAAAATTTAAGCAAGGAACAGGAATGAAAACATTTTAAAAATAATAAATATTTCTAGAAACTTATTTTCAAGTCTAGTGATATTGGTTATAGTTCAAGATGTTGCTTTAAGTTGTTCTACTCCTTCCACGCGCTCAAGTCAAGATGTGGGATAGCGGTTCCGTCCTTACAGCTCACTCGGACGTTGGCGAATCCAGGAAGTTCCCGTTGCATGTTGGGATATGTGTGCTGTTTACTGTAGCTGCTGAATGAAGTTATATCTCTATGGAAGATAATGGAGACAGACGATTTGTTAGGAATTAAAACATCTGTACCTTCAATTTTACAAGACTGGTGGAATCTCTGCTTATTATAAAATAAACATTTTCTAATTAGTTTTTTATTTAACACCTGCTGTGTCGACGGCCATTATGTTAATTTCAATAACAAGGACGCTTCTAAAATGATGTCAGCGAGCCACATCGTGAGTTGAACAATTTCAATCTCTGCATATGAATTGTACACTTGCTTTCGGAGATTGTTCGAAAGCTGGTGCAAAATGCAGGAGTGCCAAGCATTTGGCTGTGTAAACAGTAGCCTAGAGGGGAGCAGGGAACGGAACACGATTTTATGTTATTCGTGACGGGAAAAGGTTTCCAGAGAAAAGAGAACGTGCAAAAGACCTAAAAAGAAAAGAGAAACTTTAGAAATAAACCACACTTGACCTAGCCCGATTCTATGACACCTACGCGTGCGTAAGTTGACGTAGCAACAGGCTAAAAGTGATGAATTTCAGATTGTGTTTAATAAACGTAGTTTTATGCAAAGATTACTAATTCTTCACACCATTCATATACTTGAAGACATGCTGATTGCAACTTGTAACTTTAGAGAGATAATACATATTATCATTCTTACCCATCACCGATAGCTTCATCGCTTTCCCGGAACGCAAACGGCTGAATAGAGTCTATCGTTTCGAGTGTGTCGCACATAACACGTGACATCGTCATTGCACGAATCGATTTCAATTGATCTGAAATTATGTTTGATAAATCCATTAGCTGAGTAATTAATATGAAACATGTAATCGTTTTCGAAAATGACATAGTTGTAACGGTAAAAGGTCTTTGGCAGTGACCTATACGAAGTCACACCCGGCAAATTAATGTTGAGTAGAATGTACTTCGCAATGTTAACATTATTTATCAGTAAATTGACCAACGGGCATATAACATAAATGCTGTATTGTCTAACAAAATACGGTGCGAAGATAAGTGTTGTTAATCATGTGCTAAAAATGATTAACTTTTCTCTTCTGCCAACCCTAAAGAACATTGCACGTTACTATAAGGCTTAACTGTTAAATTTATATTCATCCCACTCAATGTCAAATAACATTCATGAGTATAACAACAATTGCAAACTTTAAACGACGTGTAGAGCAGTAATATTTTCGGATCAATAGGGATCCACTGAAATTTTTCGTTTCGAGGCTTATTTGGAGAAGTTATGTTAAGAACATGAACTAAGCTCTTTTTTAAACCAACTCAAAGAAGAAAAGTGAGCGTAAATACTAACCTTTGGTAAAGGATGAAATTAACCCTCCATTCTCGTACCAGAACCGATCGCCAAGCTTAAGCTCTCGAAACTGTCTTGCAAGCAAACAAACATTTAATGGACCTACCAAGGCATCATCTAATAGTCTTTCTGCTATCGAACCAACAAAAACATCGATGTCATGAACATCTCTGTAGGAGAGAATTAAACGGAAGAACGGTTACCATAATATAAATATAGTAATTAGTAGCAAGCAAAAGTTTTAAGCTAAAATGTGAAATGTGTGGATGCATTCATAGCTTTAAAACACACAAGTTCCAACCTCGACAGGGAAAACATATTCGATTAAAGATTCAGTTTTTGAAGATAAATTTCTCCCACCTGCGTATAAACAACTTTGTAAGGAGGGGCAGGGGTACGATACTTGTTATTAAAAACAATAAGCACTGAAAATGAAGTCGTTTTTAATCTGTAATGGTGTCTATATGAATATATTCTGTCAAGCTCGCCAGGAGAATGTCTCTATACAATATCCGCAATGTCTATGACGTACGTATAGACTTGCTGTAGTCGGTTTATAACGTCCTGGTCGAAATCAGCCTTTAAGTCATCGAATGACGTGACTGCAGGTGAGCCACAAAACCGTCGCCATTCCGTGTAGCTCGGAAGGCCATGGTCCCTTCCTCTCTGAATGTTAAACGATATTAAGTCCAAGCTAGGTCTGGAAAAAGAGAAAAAAGAAGAAGAAAAACAGTAGTAAGGGAAAACCTTTTGACTCGTTTAACATTTGGTTTTCATATATAAATAGGATAAGTTTGTAACTAAGTATAGTGACTTGAAATGGATCAAATTGCAATTATGTAAATGCTTTCTACCTTTTCATTACATCGATCCGTATAGTTGAATAATACGGTAGACGCAAAAAGTTCAAATGGTTACCGCAATCATCACAATGAATGACTGCAGTCATTGTATTAATTCTAATTTTGCCTAAGATAAAGTGGTTTAAGACTATTTTGATTAAACTGGGGTCGTGAGCCATTTTAAAGTCGCCAAAATGTTTCGGGAGAAAAATATTTGTAGAAAAAAAAGTGGAAAAAACTTCAATATATATATATATATATTACATAAAAGTTTGTAAAATATGACACTATTTGTGAGGACCCTTACTATATAAGATCATATAATTTCTCAAACTATGGGGGTATATCCTACCTGTATTTAGACCCCTTCCTCAGGCCACAAAACTCACCACTTGAGGGTCGCCAAGGTGAAAATTGGGGTCACCCAGCCAAAACGTGTGATTGAAGAGATATGAGGTACCAGCATAGGGTTTACTTACGTTCCAGGAGGAAGATTGAATAGATGGTGAGTGAGGACGCTTTCGATGTTCGAGTCCACTTTCAGCAATCTTTCAACTAACATCCCAAAGACGAGAGCATCAATCCCGCCATTACTTTCATCAAACATTAGAGTACCATTGAAGAAAGCCTCCGTGAGTGGCAGAGGATCAAACACCGGTTCGAATCTATTGTTGAGACGGATCATCTCGTGGCTAACTTGACTGTGGCCCATGCGAATTGCTGACGTAGACAGGACGTTTGTCATAGCAGGATGTATTTTATGATCGTAACCGTGAAAAAATCCGTCTGGATTTAACGATAACTCAAATATTCCCATTATTCGGGGACCAAGCAGCAGTGGGAGGTACTCATTGTAGACTATGTGTTGGAAAATGGCTGTGACGATTTTACGTGCTTCTTGATACAACCTGAAAAGTAAATCAGTCGGACGTGAATAAAGATGATGGCGACCAGATCTTTTCAACTGATCTAGGCGACTACTATAAAATGACCAATGATAATATCCTCATATTCATACCATACTGTGACCCCTAGACGTGCATAGCTACAAACTTGAAATTTCGTATCAAATTTGACCAACATTGATAAGTACCATCGAGAACTGTTAATATATGACGAGTTGTAATTATTTTATTTTTATCCTTTTGTCTTTTTCTTCGTTTCGTTTCATTCGTCTTTGTCAAGGTGGACCCAGAAACATCATTAGAGAAGACACTAATCCAACCATTATTATTAATCCGTGATACACAGATAACTGTCATGCTTCCCCAAGCAACTTACTAAGCAAAGTCTTATTCCATATGGGAGATATCTCATATCTAAAGTATCTTCACATTCAAATATCAAGTCTATATAGTGGCATAGTCTAGCCACATCAGCTAAGCTTTGTTTTCTTTATGTTTGGGCTGTTTAATGGGAGTATTCCTTCTAAAAGTTCTCTGCCATTTTAAGCCAAAGATGATGGTTTGGTTTGTATTCCCTTTAAGACGTGTGTGTCGGAGGGGGAGGGGGGGGGGGGGCAAGAGGTCAGACGGTCGTTGAGTGGTGTTGAAATTGCAGCCTGTGACGGTTCCGTCCACGAGCGTACGAAAGTCACTGCTCACCTGACCCCCTTTCCGTCGCATTGGGCGGGCTCTGGATATTGCCTCTCATATTACGAAAATTAGAATAAATTATTATTTATCTCATATTTTCCCCGGTCCCTCATTGAAACCCAGGCCCCGTGGATGTGTTTCCCTCATGACCCCAGCTCTAATAAGGCCTGACTATATATGCTGATATAAGTAAAGATGTGTGTTTATTTACTTCTCCTCTTCCCATGCCCTGTTTAACTGGAACAGTTGCAAAGCGATATGATTGTGTAGTCGATGGAAGAGTGTGTGAAGTGCGGTCAGTCCGGGTTGTTCCGCTGCTCGTTTGTCGCCGGATCGCCCGCATTGTTGAGTAGCACGGAATGAAATACAATCTGACATCTGTACATCCTTTGGCAGGTGAGGTAAAGAAAAGTCATTGGAACCTCTCGACATCAGAAGGAGACCCATTCCTGTAGCAAAATTAAAAGGAAAATGATTTATACAACTAACAATTTTCACCGGATCGAAGTTCCTAATAGGGGCCGTGAAGGTCTTTGTACCTTCAAAATGAATTGTGGTCATCTTCTTTCCACGATAAACCTGGAACATCTACTGATAGTCCATGTTTAACACTCGATAATCCAGGTTTTTCAACCGAAAATCCAGGTTTTTCAACGATAAACCTGGTTTATCTCTGAAAACCGGGAATATCGCCGATAAACTTGGAATATCAAGAAAAAAAACTTGAAAAATATAGAGAAAAAAAACTTGAATTATCGTTAGAAAAACCTGGATTATCGGTCGAAAATCCAGGTTTAATAGGCTTATCAATTGAAAATCCTGGATTATCGGTACAAAACCTGGACTATTGATCGATGAACTTAGATTTTCGTCTGATAAACCTGAATTCTTGACAGATCATCGGTTCAAAAAGTTGACCACTGAACTACGACCGATAATCCAAGTTTTTCGCACATAATTTTGGATTTTAAAACGATAAATCAGGTTTAATTACCGATAATCCAGTTTTTTTTGCCGATAATCCAAGTGTTTTTGCCGATAATCCGGGCTTTTTGCCGATAATCATATGACACTCACCACTCATTGTGGCAGACGCATTCACTGAATGACAAATTCAGTTTTTATAACGCTTTTATGCAGTACACTTACCCCACCTCCACCCCCCCCCAACCCACCGCCATTAATCCTTGATATATTTATCATTCATATAGTAGCAGGTAAAATCACTCAATGTGACAACTAGTCGATATGTCGCTTTTCTCAATCATTATGATAAATTAAGAATTTTAAAAAAAATTAGAACTGATATGAAGAAAAAGAAGAGAATTCGGCATTCAATTTATTATGAATATACTTTCCATGAGATTTATCTCTCAGAGACTCCTCGACTTCAGCTGATGACCCATATGTGACCGATCCGTCAATTAGTGACGTCACTTGGTTCAACTGTTGACGAGGGCCCGGCTGACAATCTTCTCCAAGGACTGGCAGTGAACGAAGGAACGGAAAACAAGGAACCTCAAAAAAGGGGTCGGAAGCAGGTACCTCGATAGGTAAACAAATTGATGACTGCGAACAACCACATCTGCCTTAGAATGGATATGAAACAGAATCCAGTCAAAAGCGTGACCAGAGTTGGCTTTAAAATGTATAGTGTATGCTAAAATTGCTTTAAAATAATGTAATATTTCAGTATGCGAAGATATACTTTTGAAAGAATTGGTAAAATGCTTGCTTGAATTCGAAAATTGCTTGTGAGACTTTCTAGGGTGTGTGCTTATAATATGAATGATTTTTTTGTTTTGTTTATTATTTCTGTTAATTCAGTGTTACGTAAGTGAAATTATGGATATATTCGACTGACCCAATTTTCCACCCGTAATACCTTCCAGGCTTCCACATTTATGGTATCGTATTGAAATAGAAGGATTCAGCAATATCTCGACACTATAAGGTTTCTAATAGCATCTAATTCTAATCTAGGCTACTATAGGGTCGGTGAGCGAAATGGGGGAGGAGGAGGGATGGTTTTATTATTAGGTGAAACGCAACCATACTTAAAGCTTTACTCCCTTCCTCAGGAATGCCTTTTTTGCTCACGTGGCATTTGTACCTGCTGTGGCATATTTCCATTTGTATAGGTTAATCATTTCTTATCCTCACCGACTTCTGTTGGTGTGTGACCAATATCGTGGTCCAGTAGTTGTCCAAAGTTAGTGACCAGGCTAGTGTATCCCTGCATCTCCACAGTTTCGTGAGTAAAGACTGTGGATGAGACCTTCCTAGCAGATGGGAGCTGCTCCCCTGCTTGCGTCAGTCTCGGTTGAGATAAATCTGTAACGTATAGTTAATGTAATAACAAATAGTTGAACGGAAGGGAAGGTGAGAAGGGGGCGGGGCGGGCGGGGCGGGCGGCGGTGAAAAGGGGGCGGGGAAAGAAAAATGGAAGGCGTTGTTACTCTCAGTCGAAGTTTTAGGAGTGACTCCAGTAGCTCCATGTTGCCCAATACCCAACATAGCAAAACAATGACAGCCGTAACCATGATAACGATGAAGAGCGACTGTGACCTTTTGCAGGAAATTGCTGTCATGAAAGAAGGCGAGGAAATTATTCAATTTGCTATAACCTCTAACTGACGACAAAATTAAAACAGTTTGGGCTGATTTTGATAATATTAGAATACGTTTTGCTATTAGCCCATAGAAACGTTAAAGATTTTAGCTTCATTATACATTTTATTTGCAATAAATGAAGCTACATTTTTTCTCGTTCAGCTCCTTTCAACTACTACCTTACCGTCTGCATAGGCTGCTTTCAAATATCTTTTCAGAGGCGTGAAAGATTTGCCTCTGTGTGGGAAGATCGGATTATTACACATTCCGTCAGGTTTGGTGTATCGTGACAAAGGGTAACAGGAGGGCGTCTCGTCAGGTGTGGAACACATCTTCGCGATCTCGTCAAGAACCGAACGGGTGTGTAGCCTGCAGTGAGAACGAGGTCAAATACGGCAGGCTGATTAAGACTAAGGGCTGACCCAAATGGAGAGTAGTATAGTCGGAGAATACCCGAGCAAGGCCTCAAGCCGAGGGGCCCGAGGTCAATTTGGGGGAAGACTGGTAACCGTAATGGATATCAAATGTGCTAAAATTGTTATTTTTCGGCGAACCCATTGTAGAGAGTTGTCTCATTCGTGTTCATGTTGGACAGCTGGACGGGAATTATTGTTCCAAAGCCCTTCCATCATATACGCTCTCCACATGCAAACCCACCCACATCAATTACAAATTCGACCGGTTGTAGCCCGATTTAGGCTATGATTTAAAAACATGGTCAAACGGGTGACTTTTGTGGTCTGTTCAGTGCTCATGAAATTGCCTTTTGAACATAGTTAAATGCTTCATTCTAATGACCACAAATTTTAATGCCTCAGAGCTTCCAGGGGCATCGTACTCTGAACCCCAACCGTGTTGTTGTCCACTGGACCCCACTAGGGATAACAAGGCGGGCCTTGATCCCACAATGGCATGCGTTCGGTGGAAGCATTCTGCGAAAATGAAATTAATCTACAACGTTCGTATAATTCATGATATGTGTAGGAATTAATGTGTATGGTTAATGTGAATAAATCTTATTAGCCATGACTGAGAGGAAAATTTCTTGGCAAACTTCTTATTTATACTGCAAAATGCCGTTTGTATTGGAAAGTATCTTAATTCATCTAAAGAGCCTTCCCGTTTTGTTCTGATTTAGATTGTCTGCGGATCCTGTATGCTAGGATCGAAAATGTCATTTATCACGTTAGTAGGTAAACTAAGAACTGCTTATATTTCTTATTTCTAAGTTACGATTTTTACATCTATAGTAACAAACAGATACATTAGGGAAAATGTTTCATGAAATTAAATCTGATTTGAAAAATGAAAAGAGTGTCTCACCTGTGACCGTATGTGGCAGTAATGTTTTCACATACATGTGCAAATGTTGACATTCTTTTACTCTGGTCAAAACTGGCTCCAAACTGTGATAGGGTCGTTAGTGGAGTTCTTCGTGTCCGCGATTCATTGAATTCTGTGATCGATGTAAGATCGATCAATCAATAACATTCATCAATTTATATACAAATATCTTAGTGACAGATATGAAATGGTGGAATGGCCAGATTATTTATTAAGAAGGGGGAGAAGAGTTTCGAAACCTTCTGACCAGAGAATTGAGGTGACTGACTTGTTTCTTGTTTTTTTGGAGATAGGAAAGTGTTTTTTCAATTCCATATCTTTCTGTCAGAGAATGCAACAATCGAATGTTCTTCACCCAACTCTCATAGCAAGTGATACATATGTCAAAAAATGATATGCCTCAAATATTGTTCAATTTAAAATATTTTTAAACAAATATAACTGTAATATACCTCTGTAATGAGCGCACTGCTCATTTTCAACCCATGTTCGAGTTTTCTCTATTAAATCTCCAGCATTGTTTGGAAAGGTTTGAGACTTCTCCTCGAATGGAAATCCAAAGATTATTTTGATGCAAACGGAAGCAATCAACACACTGACTAGTGACACGCTGTAGAAATGGGGAAAAACAAACAAAAGCAAAATATCTTACATTGCAGCAATCCACAGATTATATTTGTGGGAGGCCACTAAAAATACATAACAAGGAAGAAATAAAACTACACCATATACGACCCCCCCCCCCCCATGCACCATTCCCCATTTCCTTCCCCAATTAAGTTTTGCAAACCCTACCTCAGAATAAAAATTTGAAGTCTGGTATAAAAGTGTTCAGGGCGGCCATGAGAAGCAACATTAGAGGCCTCTTTACACTTGAGTATTTCAACATGGAGACACAGCACAAAATGCCAATGGCATAATCCGACAATGACCGAAAGGACGGCTGATAGCCATACGGTACCTCTCAATGGACAATTTTAATACTATCAAAGTGACCAACTTAAGATCATGACGTTCTGGTCAAACTGTTGGTGGGGGGGGGGGGAGGGAGGGAGGGAGGCGGGGAGCAGCGTGTAGTAAGTTGAAAGGAAGGATAAGAACAGGTAGGGGGGACGAGTAGTGTTTATTTAACCTAGTTGAAACGTTGTGTGGGATGACATAGTAATTAACCTGTTTGAAAATAAGGTACACACTTGCCGCCGTTTTCCGTCTTTAGACGGGGTATTTATTTAGGTATAGTTTACCCGCAGACAGTGACAATGTCATAACGTATCAAGTTTATAGTAGTCCTCATTTGTCACAAGTCAGCCAATTATTACCTCCCATGAAGACCAACTTTCAAGTTTGAGAAGTAACTTTAGCGACTCAACGTAAAACGGTCATTTCGGCACAGAAGATGGAAATTGAAGCAAAAAGTTAGTTTTTGTGAAAATAGTTTTTCAGTTTTAAGAAAAGTCATGTTAGATAGAACCTGGACACGATGACCAAACCACTTGTCCCACTCTCCACCCAAGTCCCGTTACATCGAAACTTTAATAGAGTGATCAGCATATATGTACATATATTTCGGAGTTACCAAACATGTTTTTTTCGTAGACTTCCGAAAATCCGACAGGAAGGAAAGGTTATGCTAATGCTTACATTGGATATATCTATTTATACCGACCGAGAAAACAACCTGAATGTAAAGCTACGTTTTCGTTGAGAAAAATACTTCAAACCTGGAGAAATTATTACGACTTAATGACAATTGTGTAAACGTTGTCAGCATTAATTATCTAAGAAAAGCTTACAAACTTTTACCAAATAGTATACTTACCGAATGGTTAATGTATGCATGGCTTTAATCTTCTTATCTAGGGTGTAGGCATGTGCAAAGTATAAACTAACGTTTCTCTCTTTGAAGATTGATGTAGCCTATACAAACGTTAATCATTTACACGACTTACAAGCTTGACACGGAAAATGAAAGTTCACGTAAGAATGGTATAGGAATTGGAGTCTATGGGGTGATTACGTAATCGACGAATTGAATTAGCATCGCAAAGAATGCAGAAAGAATTTAATCACTGCAGCCATTTTCTTAGTACATAATTATAAGTTTCATTTCACTTTACCGTTGACGAAGTTTCCTTTTCTAGTATTCGTTTTCCCCTCTAAAATTAGGAAATATTCAATTACGTTTGACGGACGTGTTTTAACTGCCTGGTCATGTTGAATATCGATATTGGTGCTGGCAATATTGAACCATCTGAGGTTAATTTGTTTGAGTCAATGATGAATGATCAGTTTGTGTTACGTCACAGGACAGGCGCGTAGCCAGCCTAGGTGGTGTTATGGGGCAGGCCAAGTCCCCTTCCAATGCTAAGAGTCTGAAATTTGAAGTATAATTAACGTTCATAATGATGTAATTATTCATGACACCCTAATGGCTCTACCCTCTGCTACGAATTCGAATTCGGGGAAGGAGGGGTGGGGCGGGGCATGACCCAACATTTGAATGATGAACGCTTTGCGAAGGGGTCAAACAGCTGGGAATTTTTTGTTTCAAAACCCGTGTAATCAGGGGGTATGAGCCAGGAGCACTGGGGGCACGTCCCCCCCCCCACTTTTTCCAAAATAGCAAATGTGCCCTACTGGCAAATAAAATGTGCCCCTTTGATGAAGAACTGTCTTTTGGATATCTTAAGCCTGTTTTAATTTTAATAGTTTATTTTAATTATTCACGTGCAACATAATAGTATTGATAGCATACTAACACATCATATATATTTAAGTAATATGGCCGGTGTGTATCGGTTTATATCATAACGAGTGGTGGTTGTTGCATGAGAAATTGCCCCTCTTATGTTGTGCCCCCCCCCCACACTTTTTGGAAGCTACCTACCCCCTGCGTGTAATTATGACGCTCCAATCACATCCGTCGGTGAAATCCCAGCCGTGAACCTAGCTGTGTGTAAGGTGCTGAAGTTCATAAAGTTGGGCTGATATTTTACAGTAATCATAGGTAAATGAACTTAAGTAAATTAGAAGAGGCACTTGTTTACATTGGTATAATGAAGTTCATCTCGCATTTAATGCTCCTCTCTCCAGTTCCAACATATTGAAACAAAGGGGCAGAGTGTCCTTATTCAGCACATTTAAAAAGTTATGATCTGCTGCATATTTTCGTCATATTGAACTAATTTAATACTGACAATTTAATACTGACAAACTGACATGCAAATTCCCCTGCTATTTATCGTAACCACAATTTCTACAGAGCGACCTCAACTTCCACCTACTAAATTGACTTTCATCGTGGAACTGGCACACATACAAAGTCCCACTAATACAGTACGAAGCCGTGCTCGAAACTTAGGATTAAAATGTCTTTTCTTAGTCAGGCATCTTTGACGGATGAGTTTGACGATCTTAAAGAAGAATATGAAACACTCGTGGTAAGTGGCCTCCCAATCTTGTGAAATTTAAATTTAGTCACCAGCAGATTTTCCTGCCATTCCTGCGGTGTTTCTTAGTAGTACTAGACGTCTACTATATAGTACTAGACTAGTACCACTACAGTACTAGGCCTAGCCTTGGCTAAGATCTGGTTCCATTTCTCAGACCTACCTACGCTATTTGACCTATTTCGATCTAAGGTTATTGCTTATTGCTAGCATCTCGAACATGTATTTGGAGCGAATGCAGAGCTAATTTCTCCGAAAAGTAGCATGATGTAATCATCTATACATATTAAACTGTACACAGATTTGATTTAGTGCTAAGCCAAAATATAGTCAGTGACCAATAAACTGCTACGTAAAAATGGTAGCAGATATAATATTTGGTATCAGAGATTACGTTCAGTTTCAACAACAAGTTTTGTGATGAACCAACTTGTGTTGTAGTCTCTCGTCTATTCTACATCATGGGGTGTATCTAAATACCAACAATACTCTTACAGCAGTTTGTAGGTTTATGAATTTGATTTCTAATTTAATTGAATACAGATTTAAGTACATGCTACATTGTATAAAATCTGTTGTACATTTAAACATTTATTTAGCAAGTTTGACATGCTGTGTAACATTTAGCTATATATAGGTTAATCACATGAATTATTCCCTGAATTACAATACATATTTGCATTTGTATAGCAACTTAGCTATTTCTTTGCTTGTTCTTAAATAAAAGATCAATATAACACCTAAATAACATTCTTGTTCACAGAAACAAAACCAAGTCTACAAGGAAAAATTGGCAGATTTAAAGAAGATACAGTCAAACTGTTTATCTCTACTCTCTCACCAAAACAAGAAGTACAAGCAACTCCGACAGGCACTTGAAGGGTACAGTATAAAAGAAAACATTAAACTGAAAGTGTCAATTGATTTCATTAAATTTGTCAATACTGTGAGACATTTTAAGCCGCTGTTATTGGAAAACATTAGCTAGTCAAGTTTTATATCAAATAATAAAGAAGGTGAGGACAATTTTACAGCTTTGAAAGTTGTCTTTTAGATACAATCAATACTAATAAGTGCAGTGTTTGGGCGGGGCTTAAATTCATTAAGTAATCTCTTAATCTTATTAACACTCCTATGGTGAACAATAACAGCAGGAAATCATATCCATCATTTGCAATCTTTGTAGTTTGTATGAAGAATAATTTAGCGTTGAAATTTTGTGTAGTACTTTTGAAGGCTATGAATTTTGTCACATACAAAATACTTTATAGCTTCTATGTACAACAACTATTATACATCTTTGCACTTGTGTAGCATTTCTTGTGTAGCAAGTTATTTGCATAGCATTTGCATCACAATATGTGTTAAATTATTCCTTGGGGTTGGTAATGTTGTGGAGGAATCCCCCCCCCCCCCATTCATGTCTAAAAAAATGCTTTAAGAACAGATTGAGTCTACCCTAATAAGTATTCCACCACAAAATAATGTACAATGTAACAATTATTCTAAAGTTGGACGGAGATTTGGTGTGTACATATTCTGCAAGTATCAGAAAACTTCTAAGTATATACTGTAAGTATTCTTGGAAAGTTGAACAGTACAGTAATATTGCACATTAAACTCAGTACAGTATTTAGTGTACCCAAGAACAGTTCCAGTATAAGTACTATACTGAGAATAATTTATATACTTAGTAATTAATGTTTTTGAGTACACAGTTATGACTTACATCGTTATTTCATTTTGTTTCTGTACAGATCAGACTCTAGCCTATCAGAAGAGGATGCTGCTCTGGAAAAGAAAATCACAGAGAGACAGAAATCCTGTCGAAGTGTCCAAGAGAGTTTACCAAAGTCAAATAGGTAGGAGAAGAGACACAGAGTAGAATATGAACTATGTGTTTATTTGTACACTGTATTTGTACACTGTGTTAGTTATGGTAGCCTATCTATTAATATGTTTGATATTTAATGTTTTAAGTCAATTGACATAGCTGATGGAGCTTAGACTATGTAGCAAATAGTCTATTGATATATCTCAGGTGTACACTGTGTTAGTTGTGGTCTCTTCAATATATACTGTACTCTGTGATACTTCTTGTGGTTTTCTGATTTTGCTTTCTCATTCTTTCTCATTTTTGCAGCTTTTTACTTAATGTGATTGTTGGACAAGTTAGTGTTTCTCTTTTGACCAAGGCAGAAAAGTAAGTCACTTTTTATAAATTTGCTGACCCTGTGAGCTGTTTTTCAGACTATATTCTGTAAAAAATGTTGCCACATTGCCAATAGTAATATTTACTGGAAGTAAGAGGACCCTTCATTTATACTGTTCTGTCGGTATTCACAAGTACACACTTGCACACTCTTAAAACATGTAAGTAATGGGAAAGCAATCAAATGTGGTGAGTGGTATGCAGATATTCAATTAACCATTGATTACTAACTATGTTTCTCAAATTGAATGGAGTCAATGTTGGAAAAAGTATATGATCAACAGTTTATAATTATTGTTTTAATACTAAAATGTAATTTGCCAAGCTATGATTTCATGTGCATTGATTTTTCCAAGTAGTTGATGTATTTTGAACCCATTCACACAGAGTGGTGACATTTGGCATTTAGTTTCTTGAATATTACATTATTAAATACATATGGATATTAAATCTTACAGTCAAATGATAGATTTGGTTATTGCTTCAAACATGAATGTTTCTATCCTTGTGCCTGTGAAATTATCTACATTTTTTTTCTCTTTACCATTCTCATTAGGTATGACTACAAACAAGGCTACGAACAGTTTAAGCTTTACACCACCATCATCATGCTGGTATATTCCCTGGTCAACCTCTTCATTGTTCAGTACAGGTAGGTCATCCAACAGGCCAGAACCGGAGTAAATAAACTCATTTGTCAAAAGATGAATTGGCAGGTTATCTCTCAGATGTTTTACTTCTTTATGTATCATTTGTTGTATATATTAGTGAACCCTTTGCGGTACTTGAAAAATTGGTACCTAAGAGTGGTAGCATTGTTGATGATAGGACAAGACTATTGAACCTTTTAAAATCTATGATCTGTCTAAAAAATAACGTGTAGATTCTGGTGATTTTGTGGGTACAGTAATTTGTGGTAATACTGTGTAGTTCCAAAGGATAGGCTAACAGTATGGTCAAGTGATAGGTTATGCTAGGTCTGGAAATAGTTGGAAAATGGAATTTGACTTGATAATAGAGTATTAAAAAGATTGTTAAGATCTTTGACACAGTCAGCTTTATATTGCAATCTTTTGTAAAGAACATTGCAGATTCTGTAAGAATTGCAGAACGTTACAGATTTAAGATTGTCATCTTAAATATTGAATAAATCCCATACATTTTGAAATATTCTGCATATAGTAACTGGCCAAATAAAAATGCAATTTACAAATATGTTGAATAATTATTCATTCATTAACTGTTACAAAATATAATTTGTCAGTAATGGACAAACAGCTTAAAGCTTGACTGGAATTGATAAAATGTTAATATTTTGTGAACATACCTTGACAAGGGGGGGGGGGGTTAGTCTATCACAAATTGCAGACAAAGTGCCAACAAGATTTTATGATTGCTTCTATGTTGTTCTTTTACATTTATATGACATTTGCTCAGTAAACAACTAATCTTGGTACAAGTACAGTTTTTGGAAGTCAAGATGTTTAAATGTTAAGATCATATGCATTATTTAACTTTTGTAATATTTTCTATATTTTGAATTTTGAATTTTGATTCACGGCACAGCAACTCTCATTTAATACAACGGTAAGTGTGGATTGTGTCCTTCAATGATCTACTGTTGTGTAGTTTCTGGTTGATGGTTTCCATGGTAACATGTAAATTGGTGGTGGACTGTTGTGATAGATATAATGGAAAAACCTTACAGATTTGGCAAGACCAAAACATTTCTTGTCTACTATTTATATTGCCCGCATGACAATTAATGATGTCGTTCAGCCTATGTGGTATATTTTATGTGGAATGAGGGAAGGTTGCATGGTTGGTACTTGTTAATTTATTACAGCTCAATGGTGGGCCAATGGGGATATCTAGCCACTCCCTAAATCAATAGAGGGCGATGTCAGATTGGTCCTATCTAGTTCTGCGAAACTTGACAAGCTGCAGTCTCTGAATTCACTGTGAATTCCTTTGAAGAATCACTACTATGCAAACTAACTGCACATTTCTTAAATCACACATAGTGTGACATATTCAAACTAACATATACATATTTTTGTTACCACTCATATACTAGCACATTTCAGCAACAATATCTTGCCCACCGTTCATTTGGTAACTTAACACACATGTCTGGTGGCCAAATAAGCGGAAAGCTCCTTGGAGGTATTTGCAATCACGTTCCCTGAACCAAATTTAACCTTTGATGGTCAATATAATTGTATCCAAGTCTCTGAATTGAAATATACTGGACTTATACCTGCAATTCTTCTATTAATTATGGAAGACCAGATGTATTTAAACATATTTTCACAACTAGCACATATATAGAGATATGTTACAGCGTTATACAAAATCTTTGGAGATCTAAAAATAGGATAAATGACACACATTAGGACCCGTGGAACCGTAGCTACGGAACCTTTAGGGACCGGTGTGACAGCGCCCTCTACATAAGGCTGCAAATCCTCATTAACAATCCAAGGTCACTGGAGATCATTTCACAATAAATTAATTACTGCGGAAAAAAAAGAATTTTCTTTTTTGCATCAAATCCATTTGGCACGATTGTTTTTTTATTTTAAATTCCTCTTGCAATATATTTATTATTATATATCTTTTCATTTCTTAACTTGTGCATTGTCCCTGAAAACTGGTACCACGATTTGACAAAAAAAGAACAGGCTTTAAAAGATGACCTGCCACAAAATAAAATGTCAGTCTGTTCGTTCAATGGTGAAAATCCTACGATAATTCGGATGTCCAAGTTAAGCTGCACTGCATGCATAAACGCACCTGATTTTTCTTTCTTGTTTACACTTTGCAGCAAGTTTTATCTAAAGCTTGGCTTGTGGTGGTGGTGTTGTTTTGATATTATTGTCTTCTTTTGCATCATGTGTTTCTAAGTTTATGAGTAATGATTATACAAACTCATGTGGTGTTATAGAAGTGATCTGTAGTTCCTTCTTGTTTGGTCTGTTATTTTAAATACAGATTCTTTGATCGCAGGGAATCATTCAGTCCTCAAACTTTGTATAGCACTTTAGAAGGCTTTGAATGTTCACTTACCAACACAATTTGGTTTCCTGTGATCAAAAACTGCTTTACATCTTTGCACTTGTAAAGCATCTGCCCATTTTGTGATGCGATTAATTTCCGGATCAAGACCTTTAATACCAATTCAAATATTGTATTGTGATTCTTACAAGTCACTGTACAAGTAGACCTTATATCAATTTCATTATTTAAAAGAATTGAATGCAAAAAGAAACTAAAAAATAAACCAAACCAAAGCATTGTATAAACCTCATAGAACTTGCAAAATGTACATTATTCCTTGTAGCAAAGATCTCAGTACACATTTTATTTATGCAAGGCTACAATGTACAGAATGCTGGCTTTGGCTTCCCAGATGGCATTCAATTGTTTCACATTTATATCAATCAATCAGTCAGTCAGTCAGTCAGTCAGTCAGTCAGTCAGTCAGTCAGTCAGTCAGTCAGTCAGCCAGCCAGCCAGCCAGCCAGCCAGCCAGCCAGTAAGTCAATCAGCCAGTCAATGTCAGTCAGTCAGTCAATCAGTCAGTCAGTGAGTCAGTCAAGAGGGCATTACAAAGAGAACATATACAAAGAGAGATGATATAAAACAATAGCAAGAACATCAATATTAACATTAAATAATATGAGATAGGTATGGAATTGTAAAGAGTAGAATATACAGTGGAAAGATAATTGAATGATGGCATTAACTGTACATATAGCAGTGTTTTGTTAATTGAAATCCTGCATTGTTCTGTATAGTGTGAAGTGTGCTTTTTTAAATACCAAAGGAGTGGAATGTCTGTTTTCTTGCTAACATTTACAAATTTTGCTGGTAGCTGGGTCTATATACAGTATTTGTTGAAGGGAGTTGCAGGTATCCTGATGTAATTACTTCTATTATGAAAAGGATCAGTTTTCACGTGGAAAACCAGGCTAGTATGGGTTGCATGTGTCTCAATGTAGTGGTGTATACTGGTCTCTTATATCTATCATTTACTCACAAACCCAAATTTTCTTCAATGCAAAGGAGTATAGGCTGTAAACAGTTGGAGGCATAAACTTGATGATATTTCATATAATAAAATTAAATATCTATTTTGAAGTAAATCCTGCAAAGTAACAATGTTTTTGAGGAGTTCGTCTTCAAAACACATTGATCTCTATCATTTGAGGCAATGCAAAAAATTGAATACTGAGGGGGCTTCAACATCACTGCATCCAGGCTACATCGATAGAGCATAATATTTTATGCTCTGCAGGCTCACACAAATTAAGGCACTTCCAGTTAAGTAAAGCATTGAAACAGGGCACTGTCTTAATGATTCTGTGCTGCAGTTCCAATGCAGGTTTAAAAAAGGAACCATTTCTTCGTTTGGGAATTTGATGGTCAAATAGCTGAGTGATGGGAGATGTTTTGAGATTTTGTGTTAATTGGAGTCATTCTGATGCAGGACCGAATCCGTCAATTTTATTGCCCTAATATTGATTTTCTTTTGACGATTGCTAGATTCATCAAACATATTTGTGTTTCTTTTGTATCCTTGGTAACCTTGCACTTAATCCTTTTTCAGTTATTCATCTTAAAACTAATTTTTTGGTAGTTATGCTGTATTAATAAAATAAAATAAAATATTATGATGAAAATAGCTTTGAATCTTTGAATCAGACAAATATTAATAGTATGAGACTGGTCGTCACGTTCAGTTAAGATGTAGTGTGATAACTGAGCACCCTACACTGGTGGAGGATTGTGCAATCTTTCTTATTTCTGTATCGATTTTGGCACATTTCCAGTTGTTAGTACAAGCCCCATACACAATACAGTCCATTAGCTCCCATTGTCAGTCACAAAGAAAGAGCAGAAAAATGATTTTTTTTTCTTCTCCAAGTTAGACTGTAAATGATATCATTAATGTAATCTTTAAGTAAAGTTAATTTGGTTGAAGACATAAACTAGGAGAGCAATCTAAGAGATTTCCACGTTTAAATCTATTGCAATCTAATTTTGAGTAATTAATCCAAAACATGCCACCAATTGGCTTCCAACATGGAAAGTTGCTTTAACACTTGTCACACTTTCAAGATATTATAAAGTTTGAGATAATATGAGTATACCACAGCTGTAAATGCTCTATGAAGTTCTAGATCAATTCATAATTGTTAGAACCAGTGCTAAATATGGAAATATTTCTTTCATTCAGTTATCACTAACAGATGTTGATACCAGAGCATTTCCAAACTGTTAGAATCAGTGCTAAAAATGGAAACATTTCTTTTATATTTGTATTTGTTTTCTTCGGTTTGTCTTGTATATATATATTTTTTTTACTATGCAGATTCATTGATGCTATAAAAATAACTGCTGATTATTACTATATTATTATGCCTAGTTCAGTTATCTCAAGCAGATGTTGCCTATGATTATGAGAACGAAGAATATGGTTTTGACCTGAATCATAGAGAGACACTAGTCTTTAATATGAGTAGGTATTCCAGAAATGATATGATTTCTGATTCACTAGGTATTATCCCGGTCTTGTATATTTGGTTTGTTTACTCTCCTATTGCAGATTCATTGATGCTATTTATCACTTTATGATCGTTTGGTACTACTGCACTCTTGTGCTGAGAGAGAATATACTACGCCATAATGGTTCAAGGTAAGGATGGAAAACAGTGTAGTATTAAAACAAGATAATTACCACTCCCCTATTAGTTTCATTTTACCAGGGAATTAATCAATCTGGTATTTTGCATACCAATAATTATCCAAAATTGCTTAAGAAATTATGCCAAGGTTTTTAGCAGATCTGTGTGCATGTTTTTATTAATCATAAGCAAACTTGACCACTTTTAGAATTGTCTATACAAAATGTTAACTCCTAGTTAATCCCTGACTCCTTGACGGCCCAGTGTTTTCGATGACAAAGTGAGATAATTTTATTTACATTCTTCACAAGTGTTTTTCATTAAAATATCATGTCTGTTTGAAATTGAGAGGGAGTTACCTACCAGTTGCAGCCACCGGCTCTCCTTCAGTGGCAAACATATCCAAACAACAAGCCCTTTTTAATAGTAACCATTCACATGCAAACAGCAACAACAAAAGTAACAAATGAAATGTTTAGAGGGCCATGACCTCAATTGTTATCTGCTCAGAAACACACAAGAAAAGACTATTACACAGACGTAATCGAAACAAAGTCAGGGAATAATTAAACCTGTATCGCACAACAGATTACTATGCAAAATAGACAGATTACTATGCAAAATGGGCAACTTGCTATGCAAGTGCGAAGATGCAAAGCAGGTTTTTGAACACAGAAACCATAGTATGTTATAAGAGACAAAGTTCAGAGCCTTCAAAACTGCTATGCAAAAATAATACTCTCAAATTCTCTCTTTCTTGAAAGTTTGGAAAAATATATCTGGAATCTTACATATGCCTAATTAGGCTGACTTTGTTAGTTGGATCGTCTGTTAACAACTGTTACTTTCAGAATTTTCAGTCGACATATCATTCATGTGTAAAAGTAAGTTGGCCTGTCGTTTCGATCCCAGCAGGGTCTTCTTCAGAGGCTAAATGACAAGTGTCATTTAGCTAAAAAACCAAGTGTCAAATGACACTTGTCATTGAGCCTCTGAAGAAGATCCTGCTAGGATCGAAACGACAGGCCAACTTACTTTTAACACAGGCTCTCTAGTGGATAAGCAGTTTGCTAACAGTTTTATTTTATTTTGACATATCATTCGTGCGAAAAAATGCGAAGTGAGAGGAATTGAATGTATTTATCTTCTGTTTTAGAATCAAAGGATGGTGGGTGATCCATCACTACCTCACGGTACTGCTTTCAGGTATTCTCCTGATTTGGCCAGACAGTATCAGCTACAGAATGTTCAGGACCCAGTTTATGGTCTTTGGGGTTTATCTTAGTGAGTAGTCTTCATGAAAATCCATCTTGCTCATTATTCTCATGAAAGTCTCCAAATTGTGTCTTTGCTTCACATGCTAAACGGAAGTTTTGCCACCCCACCAACTACAGTGTTAGAAAATATAAGAACTTGTCTTAAAATGCTGTTTTGATATCTGTGTTTGTTTCTTCAGATGTGTAAATGTGATCTTAAGCCATTCGACTTAATTTGTTAATTCCACACCAATGTAAAAAGTTCAAAGGCAAAGTACAAATGTAAAGGGGGGGGGGGGGATGGTTTAAATTTTGAAGGATTTGCAATCTTGTCAGAGTAATTTTAAAATTTGAATGAAAGTAATATGTCCACTGTATTTTATAAAGGGGTCTTGGGTTTTATGTCATATTCCAGCATCTTGTCTACAATAGACACAAATCGCATTGTGAAGTTTGCGGAGTGTTCAACTCCTGCACTTGGTAATAACAATGTCATTATACAGATATGATAAGGATATTCGAAGAGATTGTTTTCTTTATAATTTTTTATTATATTTGACAGATCTTTTCATTTCATTCTGGATAATATTAACAGATGTTTTGATTTAACTTTGTGCGATGTTTGTTTGTTTTTCAGATTTCTTGCAGCTGCTTCAGTATTATTACCAGAGTGGATGTCTGTACAGATTAAGAGCACTGGGAGAGAAGAGTGACATGGACATCACAGTAGGTAAGAATTGCATGGACATCACAGTAGGTGAGAGTGACATGGACATCACAGTAGGTGAGAATTGCATGGACATCACAGTAGGTGAGAGTGACATGAACATCACAGTAGATGAGAGTGATGTGGACATCACAGTAGGTAAGAATTGCAGGGACATCACAGTAGGTGAGAATGACATGGACATCACAGTAGGTGAGAGATGCAGGGACATCACAGTAGGTGAGAGTGATGTGGACATCACAGTAGGTGAGAGTGACATGGACATCACAGTAGGTGAGAGTAACATAGACATCACAGTAGGTAAGAATTGCAGGGACATCACAGTAGGTGAGAATGACATGGACATCACAGTAGGTGAGAGATGCAGGGACATCACAGTAGGTAAGAGATGCAGGGACATCACAGTAGGTGAGAATTGCAGGGACATCACAGTAGGTGAGATTGACATGGACATCACAGTAGGTAAGAGTGACATGGACATCACAGAGGTGAGAGTGACATGGACATCACAGTAGGTAAGAATTGCAGGGACATCACAGTAGGTGAGAGTGACATGAACATCACAGTAGATGAGAGTGATGTGGACATCACAGTAGGTAAGAATTGCAGGGACATCACAGTAGGTGAGAATGACATGGACATCACAGTAGGTGAGAGATGCAGGGACATCACAGAGGTGAGAGTGACATGGACATCACAGTAGGTGAGATTGACATGGACATCACAGTAGGTAAGAGTGACATGGACATCACAGAGGTGAGAGTGACATGGACATCACAGTAGGTAAGAATTGCAGGGACATCACAGTAGGTGAGAGTGACATGGACATCACAGTAGGTAAGAATTGCAGGGACATCACAGTAGGCAAGAGTTACATGAACATCACAATAGGTAAAGGAATGGTAAAGCAAGAATAAAACATATCAATGGGATGTACGATAAACTGTACATAGGTATGCTAGAGTTAAGTGGATGGTAAAGAGTTTAAATGTTGAAAAAGGTCATGTGTTGATAAATCAAAAACCATATGAGATGTGACACATTGTGCTTTGGTGGTAATATATTTTACACTTTGACTTATACTTCCTGTTCCTGTTCCTGTTCCTGTTAATCAAAAACACAGAAAAGAACGAAATAAATTACAATTTATAGTTTCTGATCTGATCATACATCATTTCTCATTTTTTGTCACCAATTTAGCTGAGGAATTTCAAGCATGGATGTGGAGAGGTCTCACGTTTCTATTACCATTCCTGTTTCTTGGTTATGTAAGTATCTTTGACCTCATCCTGTGTTTAGTTTTGGCTAAATATCTCTTTATTGAGGAAAGTGATTTAGCTACATAGAAGTTTGCCTCTTCTGATAACTGTAGACTGCTCTGTTCAATTTATCCTAAAGCAATTAGGAGGTGCAATTAGGGGGTGCGACAAATTTCAAACTTGTAGAAATACTATAAATTGGATTCTCCATGTCCTGTTTCCCCATTTGTCTTCATAATATTCATGGGTTTATAGTTATGGTGAAAGGGTATATTTCGTTAACCCTCAAAATACAGGCAAGTTTGATAGCTTTGTGGAAGCTACACAGTTCTATTTGTGATCAAAGAAATATAATAATCTAATCTGCCTCTAATAACTTTTTGATTGATTGATATTTTCAGCTATTTCAGCTTTACAATGCTATTACATTGTACTATATTGCCAACCATCCTGACTGTCAAGAGTGGATGGTGAGTAATCATTGTTTCTGAAATTATCTTAATAATTCTTACAAATGTTGTTATTACAGGTTTCTTTGGGTTGTCTGTGCCTTTACTTTTAATCTCCTTGCACAGGCATAGAATTTCATTTTAAGAAGGTATATATCGTTATAAAAAGTGCTCCAAATTTTACACTTTTTAAATTTTGTTTCACATTTTTACACTTTTAATAGTACAGTGATCTTTAGTGAAAGTACATTCCAATTACCCACAATGCAGTGCAGCAAATACTTAATGACATTGAGAAACATGTAATTGCCATTATCTCTGTATAAAACATATGGTTTATTAAGACAAGTATAATGTAAACAAACACATTTGTAAACTTAAACTTCATTGCTACCATTTGCCTGTATGCTTTTTCGTTTTTACTCAATAGCTATTGGCTAGTATGCTGTTTAGGTATTATTCAGCATAGATTGGACTAGCATATCCCATCAATGTCCTGAGCGCAAATCCATTTTATGGGCTTCAACGCTTGAAGAATTCAGCCATTTACAGATCAGCAAATGGCTAATACATGTCTTGATATTTTCACCAATGATTGGTAAATTTGTTTTATGCTGGTTGGGGTATGACCCACACCCCCTCCCCTTCTCCCTATGTGGTTTATTATAAATATTTGCCTTAAACTTGACAGTTTTTAAAGGTTTATTTGAAGTGAATAAATGATGGAAATGAAAGCAGTAAATCCAGTTAAGCAGCATTTGCATCGTGAATTGTCCAGTGTGTCATGGAATAATTTAGTGTTCAAAGTTCGAAGAAGTGTTGAAATCTCTGAATATATTCTCTGTGTAAACATCTTTGCACTTGTGTAGCAATCTGGCCATTTTGCTTTGCAGTTTGCGATGTGATACTGGATGAATTATGTGGTAAATGTCCTTTGATCATTTTATTTTTATTTGAACAGGTTTCCAGCTCTGCTGTCATCTTTTTCATACTCTTCCTGGGGAATTCATCGACGTTATCTAAAGTCGTCATCGATAAATTCAAAAGGATAGGCAGTAAAACCAAGGCTGCTTGAAGGAGATGCAGCTCTTCCTCAGGGTAAACATTAACTGTCAATAATACCGGTTTACAGTACGTCAAACTGTTAACCACTGTGTAAACGTACAAGTAATGTTAACTTCTTTGTTTACTATTGTTATAGTTCATTTTAATAACGTTATGATTAAATGTAATGACTCAGAAACAAGAAATAATAATAATTGTTGTAATATGTGATGAAGATTCTTTGAAATCTTGCCTTATGAAGAATTCATGTTTTTCTTTAAATAAAAATTCTCTCTGCGTAAAGTGCTTTATCATTACTACCTGGTGTACTCTATAAGGAGATTGAAACCAGTTGAAACCACTTCAGTCTCTAAAGTGATCTAAAGAGTTAGACACCTTTAGCAGTCTTAACACTGATGACATCTAATAACTACAACCATGTGTTACTGCATTCTTAGGTTCGTTTTGTTACTTCCCACAACTCAAAATAGCACATTTCTGCTTAAATGGCTTTTTGGTGATAAAAGTGATCAAATTTTGTGACTTAAAAAGAAGACTGAAAGTGATATTCTTTTTGACATTTAAGGTGGTCAACAAAAAAAATTGCATATTCATTTAGAGAATCATACTTTGTTAATGTGATGACTACATGAATCTATTTACCCCATTTATTCTTCTCTTACCTGTATCCTCTCAAATTCTCTAACAAACCTGCCAAAATTATTAGGAATCTCTCTATATTAGCATGGCAAAGTCCAAGCTGTTTCATTTCCAAATATAGAAATCATGTTTGAAATAATGTCATTATTAGTATTATCTGTTCTGTTCTTTATCATCTGTGTAGAATCATGAAGGTTCTGTTAAGATATCAAAATTTTGCTGTAATAATTTTTATTTTAAAAAGATTCAAATATTTCTGACATATGTCCTCTAATATGAATTATTTTGTAGGTTTTGCATGTTGCTATTCTACTTGTAAAAGAAAAACTATGCAGGGTTTTCACAACTTTTTTATTAGAATTGTTAGCTGTATCGGTTAACCATGTTACTCTATATGACTCTCACAATCTGTTCAATGAAATGTTAAACTTTGATGGATCTTAAATAAGTAATTTCAAAGAAAGATTTGTCTTGCAATTGCTGGTGCTTTCATCTTCTCAGAAAATTTAAAATACTGTTGACATGACAGGCTCTCATTGCGTTCTTCATTTGGTGGGATGGGGTTTACTCACGATACACTGCTACCTCACTAGAAACGAGCAGCTTAAAGATGGCCTTGCTTGGATTTGTCCACAAATAAATGTTTCCTTATTTATGTTCACATTCAAAGAAATAAATTTCTTATTGCTTTAGCAGTTTTCACAGGATGCAATTGGAGTACAGGTTTGTGACTTTTATTGGCATTTTATGAAATGTCTGGTAGAAAAAGTACTGCAGTAAATAGCAGGCCACTTCAATTGGTACCTGGGGATGATTCAATCACTTTGACATCATTGGTTAGGCTTGTGCTGAAGCTAAAACATGTAAAGTTGTCCATATTGTCGAACCAGTTATTGTAATCATTGTGGTGCGGCTAAGGGCCAACTACATAAAAACATTTCAATACATCTGTAGACCAAGGAGGGTGTTTCTGTGGTTGTCAGTGAGGGTCATTAGGTGAGGTATGTGAGGTTTTACCTAGTTTATTTCAGCATTTGTTTTTGATAAGATTGTGAAAGAGTGGTAACCTCTAAGTATATAACCATATGTGATGGTCTGTGGAAAGTATATTTGTACAGTTCTTTATTATAATTATTATATCATAACATCTTCTTACCACTTTACTCATATTTAATTTCTTAAGACATAATTGGACATATTTTATCTTTAAGAAGATCTTACAATTATAGGACTGACTGTGTGAGTGTGAAATTAATGAGGAACATTGTAGAACTTACTTATTGCTGGTATTCCAGATAATTAGTAAGATTAAGGGCCCTGTTCGTGTGTACTACTTGTCTTAATGTCTTCACAAGTAATGACTCACTCTGGTTAAAATTTACAACAACTTCTTGAATTAATTCTTCAATGCAGCCTGATCAATGACAAAGGTAAGCTGCTTCCTGCTATCATGTTACATGGTTGACCAACTCAACTATTGTTGCTTGGGCTTTGAAATCTGACGGCCTGTCAAAGTTTGAGCTAAAGGTGCAAAAATAAGTTATGTATTCTGTTGAAGATCAAGTAGAAAATATTCCCAAGTATTCATCTATAAAATGTTAAAAAGAAACACCAATATATATCCCAAGCAGAAATAGATCTTGCTTTAGTCATTTTGGGACAGGATGGAGGAGGGTTAGGGTAAGGTTGGGGACAGGTGGGGGGGGGGGGGTTGTGGACGGGTACAGGGTGGAAGAGTCTTGTGGGAGATAATAAAATCTAGATTAGTAGTGTAATCAAGTAAATGCCTCCTTTGATGTTATACTCCCAGAATAGTGTTTTTTTATTGTTCTTAACTTGTGACTTATTGATACTTCTATTCGTCCTACTCTATATAAATTACTCCAATTATTTCGCATAACATTGAGTTCAGGTATTTGGATATTATTATTAGCTGTATTTAGAGCAGACCCTGACGATTATAGATTCATTGCCAAGGTGTTTTATCACCATAATGTTGTCTTTATGGAATCAATCCCTCATTTTAATATTATATTTGAAGTTTGTGACATGAACATGAATAGAGATGTATCCAAAGGAAACTGCAATTCTTAAAGCAGCAAAATTATAAAGTAAGGTACATGTGTAAAGTTACCTTCTTGCCCTCCAAGTTTACCACCATGCCTGGACAATAGAGGCCTATATCTGTTCTCTGTGGTTATCAGAGAAAACTCCTTGTAGTTGAAATGCCAGCTTTGTGTTTATTGGGAAAACTACTTCAAGGGGGGGGGGGGGGTGGGGAGAGGCACAACTTTCAAAAGAACTTTTACTGAGGTTGAGAATTTAAAAATTCTTCCCAAATGTGAAAAATTTTCAGACTAAAACCTTTTTGAAGTTTTATATATGGAATAGGTTGAGCATGAGTGACCATTTTTTGACCTTTTTAGCATATTTGTGTGCTATAATGATGACCTTTAGCAGCACAATTAACGATAAAACCTGATTATTGAGCAATCAATAATGCTATATCTCTTTCTCTCTCAATGTCCAAATAAATTTTACTATAACCTTCTAATCGCTAACTTTCAAGTTTAACATCTGGTAATTTTGGTGATTTGATTAAACAGTACACGAGGCATTTTTTTTGTTTTTGTTTGTTATCATAACATTTGAATCTTGTGATAATTGATAGCAAAGTTTATCAAGTCAGTAATATGTGGAATACCTGTACAAGTTGAAACCAGAGGTCTGGATATGGCAAAACTTTGGACAACAGAGGTTCCTATACCTTATTTGATTGAGTGCAGGTTTGTGGGCCACTCTTTATGTTTCAGGACACTTCAAAATCTTTCTCAGAAGTTCGGATTTGGCCTGCCAGTCGTCTGTTGGGATTCCCTGCCTTTAAATTCTAACTTAATCATACGTTCATATTGTAGCATAATGTATTTGGTAATGTGTGAAATATGGTACAGTTACTTGTCATATTGTCATATATGTTAATTGTCATATCTTTGGTATCGGAGACAAAGGTAGCTTTGTTCTTTGTGATGACAATGCATATTATATTTGTCCATGGAACTTGATTGTATAATTGGAAAATCCATGATATTCTTTAAATGTATAATGCATGATTTACTGAAATTGGATAATTCATGATATTCTTTTATTGGATAATCCATGATTTAATGTAATTGGATAATCCATGATTTACTGTAATTGAATAATTCATGATTTATTGTAATTGGATAATTCATGATTTATTGTAATTGAATAATTCATGATTTATTGTAATTGGATTATCCATGATTTATTGTAATTGGATTATCCATGATTTATTGTAATTGGATAATCCATGATTTATTGTAATTGGATAATCCATGATTTATTGTAATTGAATTATCCATGATTTATTGTAATTGGATAATCCATGATTTATTGTAATTGGATTATCCATGATTTAATGTAATCGGATAATCCATGATTTACTGTAGTCGGATAATCTGTGCTTTATTGTATAAATTGGATTAATGTTGAAAAATTTGAAAGAATTTTTGTATCATGGAAACGTATGTTAATTTTTGATTCAGAGAAATTAAATTATAAAGATTTATGAATATATGAAGGTTTTTTTGTTTTGTTTGATTTAATTTGTAATATCTTTCCAATTGTTATCTTTGTCAACATGTGGAATGTAAACTGAACTGGATGTTGAAAATCAATTGATGATAGACTCTCTTTTAATGGTATTAGGTAAATAGGTAAAAATGAATACAAATAGTTTAATTTAATGTATAGTAAAGAATAGAATCTTTGAATGTTATTAAAGTTTTAAACTCATTATTACATAACAAAGCATTCATGACCTGTTCAAGGAAAAAAATGTCAGCAGTACTTGTCTTTAACTACACATAGAGTTTATCTGCCTCCGCTTACTAATTTAGCTAACCTCTCACCCCCTCCCTCCTCCCAACTGTACTCCCATCGAATTGTTTTCTCCTGAAAATTTTTCGAGGGCACATTCACAAGTGTATCAGTGAGATGTCATAATGCAGCATAAAAACAAGTGTTCAACTGTTCCTCCTCTCACCTGTGCCTCCTCTCACCTGTGCATCTTCACTTTTCCACAGAGGATTCAATGAAGGTATTTCAATAAAGTACACAAGAAATGGAATATTAGCAAAGTGAACTAAAAGATACAGTATCAGTATTCATAACTAAATAAGCTACTTCATGACAGATATAATAATCCAAGTTTGAAAAATATAAATGACTCTCTAGGCAAGACTTCTTCAGTCTTCCTCGGTAATCAAAATATCTGTAATGGACTCCAGGGCTCAGCGAAGCAATTTCAACCAACATCTGATGACTTCTGATCCCCAAGCAGGGCCCAAACACAGATCGCACCCATTAATGCCAAGGAACCCCTGTGTAAGTATTTGAAAGGAAGAAATCCTAACGTAAAATTTTGAAGAAAATTTTCCAAACATTTAGTTAAGTAATTTTTGTGCTCAGTTGTGGAAAGCTGCATCTGTGTTGCCAGGTGTCATTGCCTCAGATGAGACCTAGAAGTGTAGGACCTACTAGAGGAGAATCATGAAGGAGGGGAAGGGTGGGGGGGGGGTGGAAGAGATTAATTATCATCGTCTAGGAAACAGTAAGGACAACTTGGATATTAATCTCAAGAAGGTGATTTAAGGACAAACTCCTACTCTTGGCCCCTCACTCCTGGCTTATGGTAACTTTCATATCATAAGGTCCCGAGTTCGAGTCACTCTAAGATTAATGAATGTCGTCCAGTTACAGAGTGGTTGAAAATTGACAATTCATAATCATGGACGTTAAAATATGAATCTAAGAGACTGACTTCGGTCAGCTTGCGGCTTTGATAAGCCAATGATGGCTTCTTCGCGAGTTCCTGCTTGCAGGAGGATCTAAAATACATACACGCATACATACATATCATACTTGTCATTTGGGTTGAAAGAATATTGGAAACTTTTCCTACAATTGATTAAGAAGAATTGCTAACTAAAGATTTAGAAAGTAAGATATCTCAAAAATAAATTGCAGTACTTACCATAAACTGTACCTGACCAGTTTATTATGTTGGAATGTGTTGTACTTCCTGACCAATAACTGTCCATCACTTTTATAATCTCTTAAAATATTTCTGCATCTGTTGAATTATAAAACAAGAGATACTAAACGTAAACAAGATGTAATCAGTTAGTCAGTTAATGCTGCTAAAATCTCTTTCAAGATGTTTTTAAGGTTTGCTAGGGCCAACATTTGGCGTGAGATGGAAGCAGGACTGAAGCAGCCAGGAATTGGGTGGAGAGGGAGTTAACAGTCTGGTGAAGTTTTGATATACATGATAGTGGCTCAGGAGGGGGCAGGGGGTGGGAAGGCAGAGCAGTCTGCACCGATGGGGGGGGTGGGGGTACGGTCGCCTGTGCCATAGCCTGGCTACGGGCCTGTTTGGAAGCAGCCTCAACTGGGAAATTCGCTGTTGTTAGTGAATCTATAGTCCAGTTGTTCAAATGAGGTTATAATTAAGTACAGGTACAAAGAATTATTGTCCAACCATCAGAACAAACTTTTCTTTGCATGAGTGTTTGCTCAAGCATTTTTTCAAATATTTGAGAATGACACTGTAAGTACATGATCAAACCAGCTTGAGATACTCATCAACTTGTAAAAGATACTGAAGTGTTCTATATGACTCCACATTACTTTCTTGCCTCTGAAAGGTGCAATCAGCTGGTGCATGACAAGCAGAATCTCTTGATGAAAATAACAGTTAAAGCACCCATAGCCTATTAGAAGGAAAATATACCCGGCCTACCATCGCCTGTTCTGAGACGGCTATAAGGCTAGGTAAAGTGTTTAATTTTTGTCTAAAAGATCAACATTTCAGAAAAACTCCATCATCTTTCTTGTGACATGAAATTCTGTTTTGACAAGTAGACAATTTAAACACCGGTTTCATATTCAATTGATCGCTTGTTGGCATGTTTGTAATGGATGTCATCCATTTCTACCTATCGGACTCACCCAATAAACGAGCTGACTGCTATGATGGCTGTCTTTCTATCTATGAGTCTCACGTCAACAGTACTGTATCCCTCAAAGAGTTCTGCAAGCTGCATCATTTTAAATAACGAAAAGAACAGACATTAAGTCATAATCCATTATTTACAACTCAAGTGCTGCTGCCGATATGGAATGAGTACTGGTTTGGACTCTGAGTAACCAGTATGGGTACTCTTTCTTTCATGTACATTTCGAATACTCTTAATTTATTGATCAAATCGATGTTAATGTATCTTCAAGATGTCAGAATCATCTTTGACTACATTATTTTCTTTGCGGGTGTACATTTATAACTGTTGGACAATGTATATTTGCATTTGCAGTCAGATGTTTTGTACTTGTCAATGTTATTTTTAATCACATATACTAGGCCTCATGGACAGTACATTAGATTTTTGAAGCACTCGCAGGTATCAATGTAACTACGTTGTTATCATGCATGCACACCGTCACTATATTTGAAATTAAGTAAAGTGAATCAAAACAATTTGAAATATCTCAAATGAACCTTAACTTGAAGTGACTCATTGAAACCTCTGTAAGAGATTAACACAGATAATCCACCTCATTACCTCTGATGCATCTAGAGTCGATGAATCTTTAGACTGAACATAGAGCCATCCCGGAATGTTGTAACTTGGATTACTGCCCTTCAGGCTCTAGCAAGGAAAATCAAAGACATGTGCTACAGACTACTTTGGACAAATAAACTCACAATTATACTTAAATTTATACAGCTCTTTACAAAGTTAAAGTCATTATTGGGATAGCTACTCACTTTTTCCTCCCTCACCATAAACCTCTCCTACACTCCTCTCTGCCCCCCTCTTATTTTGTCTTGTCTCATGTCTGCCTCTAGACTACATGCAGTCACAGTAAAATATCCAACAAAGGCCTCTGAATGGATAACATTCTGGTCTCTTGAAATTAGTACATATTTATAATATGAAATTTGCAAAGATGAGCAGTTTCCTTTCTGGTTCATCAGTGCCATATAAGTATGTTCTGTCATATCCTGATCTTGTACAAAGCTCAACCGTTTCTAGCATCTGTACAGCTAAAGGAGGATATAATGTTTGGATTTTTATCATTATAGTCTTCGTTGTTTATGTACACCTATAACCACATGACATACAGAAGGCCATGATCCTGTTTATACAGCTTGTTGTTTACTTACCACATATCCGACGTTAGCTCTCATCAGATAAAGTTTGTTCACTGACGGTTGGATGGATTGAACGTAATCATGGAAGGTGATGAGAGGGGAACTCGCTCTCCTATCCAAACAAGAATTGTACATTAACAAAGAATATTAAAGAAAAAAGAAAAAAACACAAACAAAGTACAAACAGTATTTCACATCATAAGAAATAACAAACATAAATGCTAATTTACAGCAAAATATTTGGGATAATTAATTCATGTTACTTTAAATACACTGGTAGCTTAAAAGTGGCTGAAAATATTTTTTGTCATTTCAAGGCAAATATTTCTTATATATATATGTATAGATATATTCACCCTAGTTTTGTCACAGTGAGCATATGGGCCAACTTGATGAAAACTGTAAGAATGAAACAGAAGTGACTCATGTGTTAATCTCTGTTTTAACTTAATAATATATAAAACAGGAATAGTCAGTAGGGGAGGAGTGAGATGAAATTTCATGTATTGTTTGGTTTCAATAGACAGGTTCAAAGTTCATTCATGAAAACTGTTATAACTTCAATATGGTTTATGTTTACATGTACATTTTTCCATTTTTTGTTGTAAATTTTTGCAACTTCACTACAAAATCAGTTTATAAGAAGAACAGAATTATGTGTACCAAAACAGAAAAAAAAAAAAAAAATGAGTCTTGTAAAAATTGATTCTTTTTTTAATTGATGTCTAAACTTACTAAAGCCAGCTAGGTAAGAATCATAGCCAGCTTCATGGAGGTGTTCAGCATGCTCTGTAAAAAAATATAGATTTTGTATAAAGAATTAAAAATATGTATTATGAAATGATATGTAATAAAACTACAATGCAATGCAACAAAAGAAACTACAAAGCAGTTTACTATGTAATATAATACAATAACATACAATAAAAGATAAAACAATTGAAAACCATGCAATGTACAAAAAAAAATCAATACAATAAAACGCAACACAATACAATACAAAACAATACAACACAATACACTACAATGAAGTACAAAACAATACAATACAATACAAAACAATACAATACAATATACTACAATAAAGTACAAAACAATACAAAACAATACAATACAATAAAATACAAAACAATTAAATACAACACATTGCAGTATAATACAATACAGTAGAATACAATAAAATACAACACAATACAATGCAATACAGTAGAATAGAATCATGAACTCACCATACTTTGGACTAGTATGATGAATAATAATAGTTGGTGGATTGAGAGCTGATAACTTTGCAGCTGAACTGAAATAAAGATCAAGATTAAAGAAGGAAAAAATATATTGAGTGACTTCAAATTAGATTACTTTCACTGCCCTCAACACAACAGAAGAGAAATCTAAACAACACTAGATTTGTGAAGAGTTAAATGTAAGGAGAAAGGAAACAAGAAATCAATTATTATGCAAATGACTTCTATAAAAGTCGAATAAATTAGCCAGGTTACATTTTTGAATTCCTGCATTTGCAAGTATACTTCTGGCAGATAAAATGGTTTGATTATCCAAGCGAAATAGTATCGCAATTGAGAAACAATCAGCAATAGTAGAAGAACAGTCCAGTAGACTGCATCTAGATATGTCAATTCTGATTTTCTCTTGCTTGTTAGTTAAGTATAATATTATAAAATACTCATGAAAATAAATAAAAATACTACAAACAGTAGTGACCATAACGAGTAGCAACTTACTTTTTCAGTGAAAGATATAGAGACTGCAATGCTGTGCTTCCGATATCAATTCCTAATTCTCGAAGAGACTTGAAAAGAAATATGAATAAGCTCAAGTTTTTATCCTTAATTTAAGTATAAATGAAGGAGAGGAAAAGATGGAAGGGTGGAGAGGGAAGGACTGGAGATAACCCACACCCCCCCACCCCCAAACATTTACATTCTCTTTATACAGAGTACTGCATTAAGTACTTTAAGAGCTGAAATGCAACCAGCTGTTTTACAGAATAAATGTCCTTACCTTTCTGTTTTCCCTGATGAGAATTTTGGTATCGATGATGACGGGAAACAGATCGTGGATAGTTTTCTTAAATTCGGAGAGTTTTTCTGCATCCCAAGAATAAGAGAAGGAGAGATAGAAAACAGAAAAGACTAAACTCATGACTTTCATCTTTTAAGCAGAGGATTAAGGAGATAAATCACTACTATATAAATTGATATAAATGAAATAAACACAGAGAGAATAAAAATACTGAACAAATAAAGTTAAGAGGATTAATGTACATATATATTGTACATAAGGAGTGTTAGCTCAGTGGTTAACGCCGGTGCCTTTCAATCATGAGGTCCCCGGTTCTAGTCACTCCCAGATTAATGTATGTCATCTAGTTACATAGTTGTTGAAAATTGACAATTCATAATCATGGACGTTAAATATGAATCTAAGAGACTGACTTCGGTCAGCTTGCGGCTTTGATAAGCCAATTATGGCTTCCTTGCAAGTTCCTGCTTGCAGGAGGATCTTAAATACATACATATGTACATGCATGCCATGACTATTACAACATCATCTTGTAGGACTTAGAACATCAATGTCACTACTAGACCAAATCACATCAATGTAATCGTTATTATTCTGAAATTGATTCTCCCACTTAATAGTATTTTCATGTTCTAGGTGTCACACTAATTTACCTGCAGAGCTAATCACAGACTTACCTGGAAGTGGATGGATAAAGTTTTCGTAGATGAGTAGCATATCTGTCAGACAGTTATGTCCTATCAAAGGCTGCATATCGAGAGACAGATAGATGTTAGTTAAAATATCAATAGATTCATACACCAAGTTACTTAAAGGGTGTGAAGACTTGCGCAAAAAGAAACGTCTAATGCCGGTATTCTGACCTAGTTTCAAATGAGGTGTAACAGAATGGTTAGACACCACCATCAATCCCAGAAAATACACACACAGCTTGCTACCGTCGGTAATTAGACACTAGTGTACAGTCAGTACATACAGCTGCGATCAATACCCACAGCACAGTGTGCAAATGATACAGCGATGGACATCTCAGGTCCAGCTAAAGATAACAAGGTATCACGTTTCATTACTGTCTGCATTTTGTAGCAACAAGAAGAAAACTTCACTTGCAAGCAACGTAACGTTAACTTTTTCAGAGCTCGGAACACGTTTTGGGGCGAATCTTCAATGCTTTTAAAGGACACAGTGATCATCATCTCAGTCACTGATTACACAATGCATATGCGAGCAGAACTCTTTCAAAGCTTCCAATAGTCTGAAAGCTTTAATGCTCCACGTACTATACAAAATAATCCTGTTTGGAACATTTCCCAAGATTCTAACATTTTTCCATAATGGTATAACTACTACTAACAATTTACAACAAGTCAGCAATTATGTCAAACTGTTTGACTGATGTCTGTGCCACTCTGGCTTCACACAGATCATCAAGATTGATCTGTTTCAGTGATTCAACAAAAATAAAAACTACATCAAACTTCTCTCGTGTTTCTTCACTATCATCTGAGTAGAAGAGGATCTTAATTGTCCCTGTTCTGGTCACATGGACCTAATTCATACTTCAGATGATATCTCTAGTTGAAATTGGCTTTAACATAGCAGGCACAGACACTACAAATAAGGTCTTTATTTTTATAATTTCTTAAAGCTTTCGTGTTCATAAAGCTCACCTTTTTACTTTTGATGAGAAGTCTAATGACTTTGGAAAAGCCTAGGAGGTTATCTAAAAGACTGAAAATAAAAGATAAAATCATGTCATTAGATAATAAAACATAAAGTGAATTGAAAAAAAATATGAAATGGTAGAAAACTTAAGTAAACTGAAATATTTCATGAATTTTCGGAAATGAGAACTCCTAGATCAAACTATTTGCACAAATACTTAAGGATATTCGTGGACAAGAAATGTTTCATAATAAAACTTACTTCTCTGCTATTTGGTGTTCATTTGTGGATGATTCAGCAGAAGTAAGCCGAGAGGCCACAACCTGAAAGGAGAATGTAACCACATGACCAGGAAGCTTGCCTCAAAATGTCTTAATTCTGTACTTGAAAAGGTCCTAGCCGTTATGCCAACAGGTATAAATTGTCACAGTTTTTAATTCTTTAAAACTATTTTGGAATAGCAGCAACAATGGCCATGTGGCTGAGGAGCATTAATAGTACCTAATCATCACCTGCTCATATGTGCAGGGATGTGCCCAGGATTTCCTGAGTGCCGGGTATACTGATCGCCGTCCTGGGGGAGGGGTCTAAGGGGGAGGAGGTGCCCGATTTTTGAAGGTGCTCAGATGCCAAATGCTGGCACTTGTGTAGCTTTTTAAGCACATACACAAGTACTTGTTTTGCTAACAATTTACATTTTTAAATTGTTGAATATATTGTAAGGAATGTTGGGATTTTAGATGAAAATAGTGCTGGGCGGGATTCACGATTTTTAAGACAGTGCTGGACGGTAATTTTTAGTGTTGGGCGGGGCCGCCCAGTGCCGCCCAGCATGGGCACATCCCTGTATGTGGTATTAACAGACCACCTGTATTCAACAGTTTTAAAGGATTTGAAACACTTTTGTCCATACCTCTCCAGAGTCTTTGATCTCGACATGTACAGATGGGAAAGCTTTTTTCAGGGCTAGTTGTAAATAGAGTCTCTGTAAAGCTGAAGGGTGAATAAATGGTTAAAACAGTCAAATAATTATACCTAAGTTTGCTTAAACACATATTACACTCTTATATGTTAATTAAGCTAGCATTGATTGTTAATTAATGGAATATAAACAACAAAGAAAAGGAAGCTGTGCTCGATGATAGTCACAAACTGAATCCTATTACTCAACTTGATTAAGTGAAGAGCCTCTTGTTTCTGATTTCCTGAAAATATATATATATATATATCTATATATATTATCTTATATTGTTCCTTTTATTTATTCACATAAATGTAATTGTTAATAAAAATGCTGCTAAACGAAGCATTCAAAAGAGAGGCTTGTATAACTCTCAGGCCCCAACACATGATCAAAATCACATCAAAGATTTGTTGAAGCTTGATCAATCTGATTCCTTGTCATCTTGCTATTCCTAAATTTCAAATGTGAATAATGTTAGAGAAATATCTATAGTCGATGCACAAATTAATGAAGAGACAAACACATGTCTAGAAACCAAATGAACACAATGATGATAAACAAACATCTTTAAAAGAATGTAGGAAATTGAGCAAATTTTACCATCAAATTCCCCAAGACAGATCACATCTTCTTGTTCTTCCATGAGCCAGTCTCTAACCTTGCGAAGTATTTCCTTCAGCATGTAATCGTCATCAATATCCCTGCAGAGACAGGTTACCATAGCAATATGAATAATCATTTATAGCTGCTTTCATTATTTCTGGTCATTACTTAAGGATGAAATAAAAGGTTTGTGACTTTAATGTTGTCAGTACTGCAAGCTAGAGATGAACTTAGTATGCTAAAAATTAAATTGCTAGAAAATAAAATTCAGAGCTTTTCCCTGAAAGTTGGGACTTTCCAGATCATTAACAGACATTGAGGTAACCTTTAATTAGATATTTAAGTGGATCTGTAAAGCAAATATGGTTTCAGGGTGCAGGGCAGTAAAATTCTGTTTCAGATTTGGTTTGATAAAACTTAAAAATAAACTATATGCAAGAAAAAATGCATACTACATGGAGCAAGATCTTGTGAGGTTAAAAGGTTATATACTTTGCAGGTTTTCATAAAATTATGAAAAATTCATGACTTTTCTGATAATCACATTTAAACAGTACATCTTTTAATTTTATGGATTTTTTCCCATGATTTTTAATTTTACACTGTAAGTGTACAATACAATGCCTTGATATACAACATAACTACTCCAATATTCATACCTTGCTAAGTTAAACGGAGACTGTTTCATCTGTGACTTGAGTTCCTCTTCTTGCTTGATTGATAGATAACTAACGCCTTTGTAGATCCACTACAAAAGTTAAAGAGCAACAGATATAGGCAAATATGCATTGATTCAAGCACCAATAAAGAACATCTACAAGAATACAGATTCCCACAAATTGAGCCTCAGCTTGACTATCTCTGGACTGCCTGGAGCAGTGTCTCCTTCACAACCACAAGGTAAAAATCACTTTTTAAACTTTGTTTTAATGGAAAGAGCTTAACCAGCTGAAGTCAATTTAAAAGCCCATAGTTGACTATGACATCATTACAAAATTCATGTGGGACCTAACACTGGGGGGGGGGTGGGGGGTGGAGGGGTGGTTAAAGGGAATGGAACTGATATCTGTCATAAATTGAGAAGTGTTTATAAGGAGTATCAGTGATGGCTGGTGGTGACTAATCACATCAAACTTCATGACTATAGTTCATGAATATGCATAATTTATTATCTTGGCAATTAGCAACCAGCAACATATACAGAATGCACTTGCTACTAATACTTGGTGTATGTAACTACTACACATTGCTTTAAGTCTTTTGCTGCAAGGATTCAGGAAACAGTCAGATATTTTTTTGTAATGGTTGTTTTAAATAAGGAAATGTGGCTCTCAGGTGTTTGTTTACCTTATTGAAATCAAACTCATGACAGCAAAGAAATTTCAAGCTCGATGCCTGCAAAACAAAGGAAGCAGAAATTAATTAATATGCATGAGTCTAATCCTAGAGCATGAAGAGATCATCCTGATCGCCATGATGACAAGCATTTATTTCTGTGATTGCACAATCATAATCAAAATCATCTTTCTGATAAAAAAGGAGGTAAACACATACTTAACCAAATACATAACTTAGTACTTAAGCACATACAACTGATATCATTTAGGTATTATGGTGTAGGTTTTGGTATCTCTTAATTTTCTCAGTTATTATGAATGTCGTTTTACAAGTCCATAAATCAACCAAAATAATACTTTAAACAATGATTGGTACTTTTTCTTTCATATTCAGTCTCTTTGCAAAGAATACGCGATTGAAATTTAAGACCAGAACATTATTTGCAGTCACACCACAACCAGTTGCAACTATCATCTTTGTATTTGGGGGAGGGAGTGGGGATTGGGGTTTTGGCCCCTCTCCTCTGAGAAAGTTTGATATAATGGAGGGTGTTTAGATGCAAAGTGTTGTTAATATTTTGCAAACTTTGAAAAGTGTTGAAGAATTTCTTATGTTTAGGTTATACTGCACATACATGTTATATATATATGAACTGTACTCTAGAATTTATTTTAATATTATTTTTATTATCATATTCTGTCTGCCAATTGATTTAATGATAATTCTATTCTGGGGTGAGAGGGGGGGGGGGGGGGGTGAGTGCCAACTGTTCAGATGGTGTTTCCTTATTTTAACATTACAAAGACAGAATTGTTTAACAAATGAAAACTGACAGAACATTAAATAAAGTAAGAAAAGAAGCTGAGCGAGAAGTACAATAAATTAATATATAAATAATTTTTATTTAACTTGACATGTTACAATATTTTACCTGACACGTCAACCAGGAATCAACTGATCCCCAGCTAGCAGGGAAGATGTAAAAATTGTAGGTGTAGGCTTTGTAGCTGCAACAGAGGACAAAAATGATACAATGCAGCAATGTTAATTTAACATTAAGAGAGAAAGTATTGAGGTGATAACAACCAAACGTATTATAAAATTTCATCAAGATAAGGTTTCATAAGCAAATGTTAAGCTCTCTAACTTAAAACTAAAATACAAAGATGTTTTAATTTGCTGCACAACATTTCATCTACCATTGTCATAGACTGTTTAAGTTTTCATGATCTGTTGAACTAATTAGCTCACCAATTTGTCTCCTTTGTCTTCACAAAAGCAGTGAGACCTGAAGTATGAAAGTAAAATGGAAACTAAAGTACTTCATTGAACTTATCATGTAAAAAAGATTTGGAATAGTGGATGCATAGATTATGCTTTGAGTTAAATGATTCAAATTAAGTGAGAAAAGAAAGTATGTTTATTTCCATCACAATGGAACAAAATTAGGTGAACTTCAGGCCATGGGTAATATAGATAGGCAATTGAGAATAGTTTTACAGCATTGAAATAAAATTAATTTTTCCAATTGCAAGCTCAATGTTTGTCTTCAGATGCAAACATTTTGTTATCCGGATTAACCATGCTGGATCAATGTTACTTAACATACATTCCCTGGGTAAAAACATCAACATGCATGGAGAAAGAAAATCATACCAAATTGTGGTATAGTAAACTTTTTTGCCATCATCTTCAACTTTTGATATCTGAATTCTGCTGAATCAAAGAGGCTGTTGACATGGTCAATCTCTGCAGTTAATCCTGAAA
>JAIPMN010011663.1:0-42211 GCA_020650975.1 Apostichopus californicus
TATTGAAGTAATATTCCAAAGTGAACAGATCTATTTTAATTAGAAAAATACTAACTATAATGTCTTTAAAATCATTTCTCCTTAATATATTCACAGTGCAAGAGAGCCAGTGTGAGACAGAACCAAGCCTATGGGTATGATTGAAGTTTGACTAAAGTCTTGAGGAAAATTCTTGAAAACATGGTATACTGTACCTCAAATTCAGTAAAGAAATTATCTGTTCTGTTTTCTTTTTTCTGTTTTACATACGTAGCCAAATCTGATAACCTGATCAACTTGTCATCGATAACTGCATATTCATTCAACTCTGGTTTGCTTCTAGCAGATTCCTCATCTTCAGCATATCCTGGGTTAGTCACTGAGACAAAACATTACAAAAACACATCAACATCTTTGAAACTTCAAGCTATTCAAAAGAAAACCATGAAATAGTGAAAGCCAAAAAAAAGAAGGAATTTAAGATCAAATAAAAGGGTTGAACAGAATGGAATTTGAAGCAATGATCTCTGTCACAGCAAGTTTATATTCCGTAAACTGAGGCGTGTATCCAGCCAAATACAAACCATTATTTATTGAAAGCTGATACAAATATGCCACACAGTTGTAACTAGCATATTTCACTTCATGAGAATGTCATTGGTTTATTACAATATTGAATATTCATAGAAGGTCACAACATTATGAAGCAAGTACATACAAATTGGTACTTGAAAATAAATAATTTTAGTATATATAGTGTAGCTAACATCATAAAGATTTTCCTCACCATTGTACTGCAGTATATATCTAGTAAAGATTCATCAGATTTTGGCATATTTAATACACAATTTTTTTAAACTATTGAGGTATTACAATATCTGGAGATGTAAGGCAAACTTAAGAATATTGGTCAATACAATGAAGAAAAATTACAAAGAAAGACAAAACAGGGAAATGCTAGACATTAGGAAGGGTCCTCCCTCTATTAAGATATTTTAAGCTGCGTTTATATATTTTTGTATTTATTATGATAATCAGTTTTTTCTGTGTTGCAACAATATAGAGCTGTGCAGAACATATATCAAACCATGACCAAGTTACTGGGGAGCATTTATAACAGCACACAATTTATTTGTTCTAGTAAGGCATCAATGTGTATGTTTTTAGTGTGAGTGACATGGTCTTTGATCTTCAACTAGTCACTAAACTGTTTATGAGATAGAAGGCAAAATCTTATTGAGATTACATTTAGGATATCAACTATCATACCCTAACACCGGGTGATTCCTAGATACGTTTCTGATCTCCTGCTCAGGAATGACCCCGAGCACGAGATCAAGCTTGTAGTGTAAATGCTCTAGGATCAACGTTGGTACGAGATATAACAGTGACCTTTGCATTATGCAAATGCATATTTCCTAATGTGAACTTCACAATGCCGTCGTGCGCGTGGTGCTGCGCATGCGCATACAACTAGTGTGTACATGGAAGTACTTAAGTGAGTTACCTACAGTGCTGTAAATGCCTTAGTAGTACGGTAGGTTATTGCGTGAAGCACGCAAACGTGTGAAACATACTGTACTGTCGTAATTCGCATCAAAACTACAATATCCAAAAGACTGCTATAATTTTCCGTCTTTATTTCTTATTCTTGCAAGTACAACTGTTTGGAATAAAAGTCTCCGTCTGACAGTGTTGTTGTTCACAGATATTTCTAGAAGACTTAAAGGAGGTAGCAAGTACTCCATTGACTATAATGTTAGAAAGTAAAAAGGTTGACAGTTTAGATTAATATCAACATTCCAAGTCTAAGAAACTCCATCTTCATGTTGGAGTCGAGATGTAGAATGCTTAGGATTGGCCCAGCTGTCTTTCTGCAGGTAAGTACAGTACCTGCAATGATGATTCACTGTGTATACAACACGAAAGTCTTTATTATGATAACTCAACCTAAATATGTGCTTGTGTTTACATTCATTCATCATCCGAAAAGTTTATACATCAGTGCGTATGCTCGTGAGCTGCTCTTTCACAGTACGTCTGGAAGCCACTTCCGCAATAAGCACTCGCCATGTACAGGGAGGATCAGAGCATGAGCTACGTGTAAATGTGCCCTAATACAGGCAGTTATAGTTTACTGGTAATGCAACCTGCTGATTAGATCAGGAGATCAGGAGATCGGATTCGGGTCTAGTGTTAAAGCACCCACCATTTCAAATCTAAGATTAATTTTGCATTTAATTGTCACTATATACTGCGATCTTGTGCCAACATACCTGACAGGGAAAAGATACTGATTTTTTTGCCTGAAAACATTAGTGTTTATTTATTCCAACAAAATTGCATCTAAGTTATGTGTCAATTTCAAAAAAATTGTATATGAAATGGAAAAGATTACATTCAATTTGTGGGACAAAAAAATCTACATGAAAATTTCAACGTCATTAGCTTGATAAATGGAAGCAACCAAATGATCGTAACCGGTTATCTCTTACTCAGATTAACAGACGGGTACTAAATTAGGGGTAAATATAAGTGTGGTCAAAATAATCCGATGCCACAACCCACTTCCACAGTCATTTAAAAATATGGGCTAGGAGGAGTATATGCTAATGCTTTGTTCATTAGTTATAGATGACAGAGCGTATGTCTAAATCTTACTCACTTGGTAGTCTTGGATGGTGTTCTCCATCTGGCCTCTTGGAAGAAGATCTGTAAAAATGTTATGTTAAAAAAGCATCACACTTCTTCTTTCTTCTCTTATAATTTTAATTTTGCATTCACAAGTTGCTAAATGTTTTTATCTTTGATTACTTCCACCATGACATAATCAGTTTGACCTTAGTGTTACAAGTTGCTATGGAAACCACTGAATCAGAATCATTGTGGTATCACCATTTTTTTACAATAAACCAAGCAAACTGATATATCAGTGTTAATTGGTGCAGGTAGGTGTTGTTTTCTAAACATTAAATTTGTAAAGCTTCCTACATTGTTTTTTTGTTTCCAAGAAGCTTAACACATGGTTCTTATTATTAAAACTCGAAGTATGAAGCAAACTTGAAAGTGTTGATGGTTAGCTGACTGATTTGTTCAATGATTAATATCAAAAAAGAAATATATCAGACAAATACAAACCAGAATTTAGGTATCAATCTAAACTAGTAATTTGAAAACAGGAAAGACCGAAACCAGAAAATTAAAGTACAATGATATTGCTGTATGAAACTTAGACAAAGACCTTAATTAGTGCATATAATGAAACCTTGGCATATGAAGTTATCCTCATTACCATGTTATCTCCTGGTTTTGATACATCTGGATCATATTCTGCAAAATACTTTTAATTCTTATGAAAGCATCCTCCAATAGAAATGAACTACACAGAAATGCCACACTAAATGCTGCAAATAATACTCTGAAACATCAAAGTTACGAGATATTAACTAACCTCCTCCGGTATATTATTACTCCGAAAATTACAAGGACAACAAGAAAGATGACCACGACTACCGGAATGATTTTGATAATCACCGATGGCATACCTACAGGAGAAAATGTTAAACATTTTTGTTTCCTACATTGAAGACATAATATGATTTACCAGGCAGAGTTTCATGATGAAAATCCCCATTCTGAGCTACCTGGTCAAAAGCTATGGACCCCCCAAACCTGGATGATTACTGGACACAGGAATTTCTCAAGAAAAGGGTAATATTTTCATAGCAAATAACTAAGGTGAAACATGAGATGTCACAACAGTTGTAACACGCTTGGCACAACTGAGTGCTGTGCACCAGTGGTTTCATTATAGAAAGCTTCATTTCATGTATCATCAGTCATTTGCTAAAAATACTTGCAGACTAATGTGGAATTTCAGAAACAGGGGATCTGTCAAGCATTGACATATTTACCAGCCTATTTCTGTATGCAACACAACGACAGCATAACTATAATGATGTTATGCACAAACAAAGATAATAGAATCTCCACTGAGATATTCACAAGGTTAATGGGAACCAATCAGGATGAATCCTACTGATCAATAGCTTGAAACTCATTATGAAAAATAGTCTAATACATTCCGATATGTTATTGATAAGGGCTGTCACAGTCATACAAGGTCTGGATAAAGGAAATGTCTATGGATTTATGTGGCAGCTTGACTTTTCACGCAAATGCCGTCCTCTATCATACTATATCTTTTTGAACCAAAGTTACACTGTAGAAACCTCATGAATCAAACCTTCCAGGTTTTAATACACCATTTTGTTAAGATCTGAGAATCATTAAGGTGCATACTGTAAGACTTGGAAGGACTTCTCACACAGAAAAACAACTGTAAGAAAACTGATACCATAAATGAAAATTATGTTTCATTATGTCAGGATACTTTAATCTATGTCAGGCATAACTAAAGGTATGAGATATTCTTACAAAGCAGCATTGTGCAGACATATGGCTTTATGACTCAAGGTGACCATTTGCCTGTGCTTCCGAATTATTTGCTGTTTGCAAACTATTGCAACATTTTGACATTTAGCTTGATTTCTGGTGACATGATTGATATTGTGCATGAGCAATGAGAACATTCAGTTATGTATTTACCTGGAGGTCTGGGCGTAACTACGGAAACTGGATTGCTCCACACAACTACAACATCCTGTGAATGTAATAGTATAATAATGAGAATCATATCATAAGCACGTATCAAGCCCTATCTTCCAGCCATGAAACCATTCAGAACTCTAATATATTGATCTCTTTGTGCAGCCCTCATGTTCTAACCCCGTTCATTCCTACTGGCTAATCATCTCTTTGGGCAGCCCTCATGTACGGACCCCTTTCATTCCTACTGACTAACCATCTCTTTGGGCAGCCCTCTTGTTGTGACCCCTTTCAATGATACTGACTATTCATAATATATTTTCCAGCCCTCATGTTCTGACCCCTTTCATTCCTTCTGACTAACCAACTCTTTGTCCAGCCCTCATGTTCGGACCCCTTTCATATGATTTCATTCCTATATTGAATAACCATCTCTTTATACAGCCGACCTATAAACAAATAGGCTTACCTCTCCAGCTTTACTTCCTGTTCCTATAAATACATCATAACTTTCCCCTTCTCTAAGAGGCGCATTCAGGTACATCCCGTACATCTCCCCATCACCAACAGTAAACATCTGATTATCATCTTTCTTTTCTACTTCAGCTGCTATGTACTGGTCGGGGTTTTCAGTGAAAGATCCAAATCCATCCACATCTCGCTTCTGTCTGATTATTGACTTTAACTGAACTCTGATGTAGTATGTTCTATCATTAGACATAACAGACATTATAAGGAAATGTTATACATGCAATTTAGAAAATAACATAACATATTATCAAATTGTTCATTTCTTCTGAAAAATGGGTTTGATACATATTTCTTCCTGTAAAGATGCATAGGTAATAATAAATCTTGCCAATCCTTAAAGATTCAGCTTGTTGGGTTTTATGTGATACGGAGTGGTTTCACACAATACCAACCAATCAACCAACAATGTATCAAGTAATTACTTTAAAGAGACAGTTGAGAGGCAACCAAATAGACTTCTCATACCAGCAAAGAAAACTAGCCACAGTAGATGCCATTGACGCTTAATAATCACTAAAGTTGTGACAGTTTGAACATCTTAAGTATCACTGACTGCCAATGGGGTAAGGCAAAATTTGTCTTTATATGAAATTAAAATGTAAAGGTAAACATCAGGAATCCAGCAAGCTCCATCCATTTTATTCAAGATAAAGTAACTTACGAAGCATATTGTTGATTGAGAGCAGGCAAAATCAAGGTGACAGAGGTGCCATCTTGAATGATCTCTGACGGTACAGTTGGTGGCTGCAAATCTATAGAACAGAAAGTGGTGACCAGATGGCAGACATATCTACCAAAAGAACTAATCTATCATTCAAACAAGTCACGAGAATGCAGAATGCAGCTAAAAGAGAGTCTGGCAATGAAAAATATGAATCAATGGATACTATATTAAGCTCTTTGTTCCATTGTTGTCTTGGAGATGGACATTTGTACTCCCCCATTAACATGTCCATGTGCTCATTGTCACCAATCCCTGAATCCATGATCATCACCATCTCTCTTTACACACAAATACGGGTTGTTGTTTCGTTGTAACCAGCACATCATATACAAAAAAAGAACTATGATCTCAATTAGAAATGAAATGAACTATAATAGAGTTCCATAATTAATATATCGTATGTTATACAACTCTAGTAACTTCGGTCCAATAAAATGAATCTGGCAACGTAGAGATTCCTGTTTGAAAGCCATAATCATCATTGAAGACAAGGAAATTACATGTGCAAAAAAATTGACCTCTTTGTTATACCGAACATATCCCCTTGCAAAAGAGCAGCTGGAATTTATTGTTAGAGATAGCTGGGCCACCTTAAAGATTACCTGTGAACAAGTTTGTCCTCTCTTTGATTATGACAGCCTCCTTTTGTCCAGCAGATGTTTGGGCATTTAGCTCAATCTCATAAAGAGTAGAAGGCTCCAGGTCTGTGAGTTGATACTCATTATTTGCTTCAGAATTTGTAATTTCTACTTGAGGACCAAATCCAGGGACAACAAATTGCTGATCATACAACTTCTCCATTGGTCTGTACTGAAGCTGGATAAGACAAAAAGATCGCCATGGTCATCATCATGTCCCATTTTTAAAATCTGGATCATTAACTAGTACTTCATTGAAAATTGCATCTAGAGTCTTATACAGTTCACTCTAAAATATTGGGTAGTTTTCATCTCAGAAAATTGAAGCTATTGTTTCTTTCTAGTTTGCAATGGACAACCTACCCATAAAATCCTGAAAGATTTACTTTTTGCAAAGATTGATAAAACAAAATATTCTGAAAAGAATTACAACATAAAGAGTATTTAAAAAGAATATTATGTTAACTTTGTTGAAGAAAAATGTAAATCTTGGTGCACGGTGCATGGTTAATGTATATTTACATTAACATAGGAAAGCCAGTACAGTATATTTCATTTAGAAGTTTAACATTGTATAGCTGTGGGATTCCGTAAATAATGTCAATTGTTTAAGTTTGCTTGAAATCCATCGATTAATTCTGGACATGTATTCGGCTGGCCAAAGTTCATGGAGGACAATGCTACAGTAGTACTAGTAGTATATCAAACATCAACACTTATGCTAGACATATATAGGCTGCTACGTAATAAAAGAAGTCACAGAATTATTAATATGCTAAACTGCATGCACTTATTTTGTTGCAAACAATTTCCAAATGATATCTGCAAGGATGCGCCTGCCTTGGCTACAACAGAAGCTTGGCTTCTGTAACATGACTGTTCTAGCAGGAATGTATACCTCCACTGCAACTCTGAGCTTTGCAAGGCAGCTACTGCTTCGCTGGTGAAAATGCCTTGTCCAAAATGTCAAATAATCGTAACTTATGGATTTGAGTCTCCTTATATAAGTTTAAAAGTCTTGTGCTACCAACTCATGGATTGAAAATAGGCAATACTTTAAATAAATCGTCTTATAGGAAACAAGCTGGAAATTTAAGTAACATTTTTCAGTTTTATGGTCAAGAACGATCAGTTTGAGACCAAGACCTCCCAACCTAAATTACATCAAAATATGAATTAAGTAAAGTTAAATAACTGTTAATCATGTGACATCCTCTGACACTTATTGTCAGGTGTTATGTATTATAGCAGTTTAAAAAATGGTGACGAGATGTTGCAGGCTTTGCAAATTATTTACACGTTATTTCTCAAACAATGATTATCACTGTCTAACTAAACGTAAATTGACGATACTAACCATGCTAGCATCAAAAACCTATTGTGAACACAAAGAGATAAATGTAAGAGGATTAGGAAACTACCTTGTCTACTAATCCACTTATATCTATCTCTTAGTGTTCACAATGCGGATTAACCTGTTTTTATTTTGTGCGTGTTTTGTCCGTTCTGTTACTTGTCATTTAGGCTCTGAAGAAGATCCTGCTAGGATCGGAAACATCAGGCTAACCTACTGCCGGCACTAAATGCTGGGGGACATAATTATTCATACACCAGGCTTAAGATTTGAAAGTTAATAATCACAGTGTCAAATAATCGTTTGTGTACATTAACACACACAGAGCGAGTTTAAATGTTCATGCTGCACAGCGTTTCTTGTGCGTGATGGAACTATTATTATTTTGCAATATCTATTAGGTGTAATTCAACATCTCTATTCGATCGAATTATAATAAAGGTGTAAACTATATCCAATGCATATTCAGACAAAATGTATGAGATGGACAAAACTGCCTCATGTTATAAGTGCCATTAAATGCCAAATCCATATAATATACGTTCAAAGTTTTGAATGGACCAGAAAGAAAATCATCAATATATTTATTTTGTCAGGTGTTGCTTAATGGTACATTAACATCTTCCCTGCCTATAGCAAATAACATCAAAAACAGGGGAGAGTGCAGTTTATGTACGCTCCTCTGCACAAATTCATGATTAAACACACAGTGTGCCATTTCAGTGGTTAAGCCAAATTTTACTACACGCCGGAAAGTAGTGCTGGATATTAGAGCACTTGTGCTTACCATCATATGGTGGCTGGTCAATTATTTAGGTGCACTCAAAGACGAATTTTAAAGGCAGTACTTGGGGTAGTTTATACTATCAAGAACAATTATTTATGCTCGAGTGAATTTTAGGAGGACTGTTTTTTCTATAGGCAGGCTAGTCTTGTTAACACCCTAGTATGTATCATTAGTGTACCTTTCTTTCACAAAGCTATTTTCCCGTATCTTTTTGCTGTACTGCCCAAAGAACGCCCCAGCAACGCTTAAGATCGATACTAAGGTCTTGCACATTTCTCCCAAGCTATTTTATGTTTTCCTTTGATTTTGGCAGATTTGCTTCGGAAAAGCGAAGAAGCCAATCAGATTTGGCAATTGGGCCCACTACCCCCAAAATGTTTATTCAAGCCCTGCCTCCTGCAGTGATCAATCACTTGGCCTTAGCTTCGTTTGAACACTATGAGACGGTCTCTAATATGCTGTGGAAGAAACATGATCTCACATGACACGCAACTTCGTAAATATGAATTAAGATTTTGTGGTTTGCATAAGTTCACGCCCCTCTTTGGAGAAATGTCCAAGATGTTTGTATCGGAAAGATCTTCGGGCATGTAAAATACAGTGGGCAAGTACATGCGTGATAGGCAGAAACGGACTCTGAGGCATGTACAGTTTGCACGAGAGAAAAAAAAGGTATTACAACGACTTAGCCAAGACCATAGGCAGGCTTGATTGTCATGTTAATTTGCTGGTATCGACTCAAGACCAGTGCAATAATCAAGACCAGCAAGGTACACAATCACAGAGTTTCAAGACCAAGACCAGTAAAAGGGGTCTGTAAAAGGGGTCCTATATATGTACGTACAGCAGGTGATTTCCTGTGTGCATAATAAGTAGACTAGTAGCTAGGGACACTACTTGACTAAACTGCAGCCAAGACTGTGATAAGGTTGATGGTCCGTAGGATGAGTATTAATATCGATAGAATTATTAGGTGTATGTGTGCTACTTATAACTTCGAAACCACCAATCAAGCATGAATAGTGATTGGCAGTTGTAAGTAAAAGGAATGAAATGCATGATTCACAAATTTACTGTGTTGTGTGTATTGTGAGACAGGCGATTCTATCATAAAAGTATCCAAATAGTCAGATAATTTGCAAACATGTCATTTTGAGTCACAAACAATATCTGTGATCAGTTCAATATTGACGACTCATTGATTGATCATGATGAATAGTTCTGGATGGTCATTTGGATACTTTTTTATATATTAGTTAAGTAATATGAAGGTGGTAATCTAGTGCCCATGCAACTTGTTTTTCCCAATATTTTACTCTCATGTTTTGGAGTGCATGGACAAATAACTGAAGTTATGCACTCTTCTGACTGTGTGACATAAACATGTATCTGTGCTCAGGTATTTATTACAAGCACTAATGTCATGTTACATTATTGTAGATGTTTCTAAGCTGTTTTCATGTATATTTTATTTTACACATTTCAGAGGCTGATTTTCCTTGGTTAATAAGTCGATGGTAAACTCTATTGCCTAATTGGAACTCACATGAGCAAAAATGAACTGTATTATGCTGTTAGATTACACTTACCTTGTAAGTAATTACTTTACTACATGGGTTGATAAGGTTGTCCCATGTTATTGTCAGTGAAGTCTCTGTTTTAGCAGTAACAGTCACATTTCCTGGTGGATCAGGCACTGTAAACAAATTGATAATGCAAAATTATTACATTGCTTGATAACAAAAACTGATAATCACAGAAGATGAATGACGTTTTCGCAGACACAAATTCTGTATAAAACTGCCTGTGCATGTGAACACATGGCATTTCAGAAATGCACACACTTGCAAACACCAGTGTGGCAGTATAGTTTTCTTCTACTTTAGCCAGCCTAGAAGCTAACTGATTTAATTGCCTGAATATTTGTATGAACGGAAATTCATTTTAAAGTAGAAAAGAGCAATAACTATTCACATTCCTCTTCTATTCTGGCTATAAAATAAGAATCAGTGTCTACATTGGACCTGCAAGCCATCATGAAATTGCCATGAATCAATCATTCATTATCGTTAATGCCTGATCAAGTAGTTAATATGACTGACGAAATTATGATAAACGCAAGATAACGGCATAAATGAACCAAATCTTGCAAACTCATTATATCCGCTCTTTAATTAATGAACATTCACAACCAAGGTCAGAGATAGAGTCAGGCACAATATGTAACCTAAACCTAAGTACGCACCTGGCGAGAAATAATTTGGCTACCTGTACGTCGGAGCTAAAACCTTTCTCCATGCTTTAACTATTGCCATCTGACAATTTTCTTTTTGATTCTCACTCTTTGTGGGGTGGGCAACATGTACCCTACTGTGCTTACTAATATTACTTCAAGGGCTCAATAGTGTTTTGCAATACTTAGTTCCTGCTCATGAACATTCATGAATTATGAAGTAGGCTACTGGAAATATGGTGGAAATTTAAATACGAAATGGCAACCAAACAATCCTGTCAATCATGCTTCTTTAGGCAATTACTTGTTAATTAGTGGATATATGTGCATGAGAAACTAGACATAGTAATATTGACTGACAGAGTAATAGTAAATGAATGGCAGAAACTGCCCTGATATAGAGATACAAGGGAGATGGAAAAAACAAAGAAATCTTGATATTGTTTCCACAAATTGAAACAATAAAATTATAATCGGATAACAGCAAATTACTAACTCTCTTGGCAACTGCTACAGCTAAATGCTACCGCATATAACTAGTACTGCCATACTTGAGGATGTGCTGCAAGCAGTGCCATCCCAAGAAGACTTTTGATAACAGTTTCTGTCAGAATGCTTTTCACTGCTCACAGGAATTATAGTGTTCAAAAAGGTGTATGGACTTAGACACAGAAGTTGCTAACGATCAACTCAACACTCACAAAACACTGTGATACTGTGGATTTGACTTCAACTCATGTAGAGTTTTTGTTTTTGTTTTCTTTGGGAGGGGGATGGTAAAGCATATCATATTCAAAGTATTCTATGTACAGTGTTATTGTCAGAAGAATTTACAGACTTAGAAGCCTCAGCATCCCTTGGGAATGTAATCACACTTTTTTTGTAATGAGCAATACAAAATCTACATGTCAACAAAACTTGAAGACTGTGTCCTACCTCCAATGAATTTGCAAACTAGTGCCCCAAATTAAATTTTGCTATGCTGACTTGAAATTCAAGAGGTGTGAGAAGATACATGTACATTTCTGTGTGTTTTCCTATCGCCATTTTGTTATAAACAGAAAGAGATTGTGTTCTAATTTTTTCTTCTATTGTGTTTCTCCAAACACAAATTTTGTCTTTAGTTGTGTGAGGCAGGTACAGGGAACCTGTTTGAGATCTGCTGGTCTAGCTCAACCGTTGACCGTGATAACAAATACACAACAGTTATCCTCACAGAACCGGACTAATAACATACTGATAAAACTTTCACACAACACAGTGTTCTCTGTCTCTGAGTGTTACTATGAGCTCCTTCCCTCACTAGTATTATCATGATTGCTCATATATTCTTGCTGTAGAACAGTATGCCCTAGAATGATAAGACTCTTACCTTGATACTGTGTTTTCTGTCTCTGAGTGTTACTAAGATCTCGTTCCCCTCCCTGTCTTTCTCTTACTTGTATTATCTTGATTTCTCATAGATTATCTGGCTGTAGACCAGTAAACTGATAAGACTCTTACCTTGACACAGTGTTCTTTGTCTCTGAGTGTTACTAGGAGCTCCTACCCCTCCCTGTCCTTCTCTCACTAGTATTGTTTTGATTTCTCATAGATTATCTGGCTGTAGACCAGTAAACTGATAAGACTCTTACCTTGACACAGTGTTCTATGTCTCTGAGTGTTACTATGAGCTCCTTCCCCTCCCTGTCCTTCTCTCACTAGAACTATCATGAATTCATATTGAGTGTCTGGCTGTAAACCAGTAAACTGATGAGAGAGATCACCTCCTTTCCTAACTTCCATGAAACTCTCTGTCGTTTCTTCCTCTCGATATTGAATCCTATAATCAATGATAGGTCCATCTCCAATGTCCATCTCGTGATTCCACGCTGGCCAAGAGACAGTGATACTGGTAGAATATACATCAGAGAAGGCTAGTACGCCAGATGCATTAGCATAGACTGGTAGAACTGAGTAAGTAGAATACACCCAAATAAATATCGACCTTTATAGTTTTGAAAACTGTAACCTGAGACCAGAATTATAGACTCCTTTCTTAGAGAAATAACAAAGTCTGAACTTTCAAAATATTGTAATATCACAGAGCAATTAAAAACATCCATGTTGGTCCAAGTTCTATCTTTATAGCTCGTTACAAATATTGAAATTTATTTTAAGTACATTGAACAATACTTTGTAATGCATCTTACATATATAACACATCAAACTTGTTTTTCACTATTTTTCACTGAAACGAGGACCCCTACGGAAGCAAATCACTGTAAAGTTTTAAGAAGCCACATGAGGTTCTTAGGTTATATAATCTGATCATTTGAAAATATGAAGAAAACATTTGGATCAGACATATGTATACTCATGTGAGCAGTATAGCCTGATGCAATCACCAGGGTGAAGACAGCTACAGTCATCAATAGGGTGAATGGAAATTAAACACTCACTACATCCACCAACTTGACTACCCTCTACGTTCCCCAACCTGAACACCCACTGAAATCACCACCGTGAACACTCACTGTAATCATCCACCTGAACACCAACCCGCATCACCACATGAACACCAACCAAATTCATCAACATAAACACCTGGTATATACACCACCCTGAAAACCTGCTGCATTCGCTAACATGAACACCAAATACAATCACCAATGTGAACACCTGCTGCAATCACCAATGTAAACACTCATAGCAATCACGAAAGTGAACACAACCTACGATAAAAAGTAAAAAAATACCAGCTGCAATCAAAAGCATGAACACTCACTTCAATTACCAATATGAACACCCCATGCAATCACCAAAATGAACACCTACTACAGTCACCAGCAAGAACATCCACTACAAATCCCCAAAATGAACATCTACTATAATCATTAAAATGAACACCTAATTCAATCACCTAAATGAACACCCAAAGCAATCACCACCAGAATGAAAAAAAATCATGGTTCCCTGCTGCTCATTGATTTGATTAAGAGGGAACACTCCAAGTATGTAATGATGAAATTATGTGTACATACTGTTGTTACCAAAATAATGCTAGCCAGGGCCCTTCATAAATATGCAAGAACCATTTGAAGATCAAAATATGATTTTCACATAAGTAACTGCAATTTGATATATAATCCCTCACCTGGTAATCTCATCATTAGTCATGACATGAGCACCAAAAAAAATCAGGTTCACCTACACACTTAATATGGTAATGATCAAAAATTGTCTTGCGAAGTTATTAATCATACAAACTTGTAACCTTAGTAATGCAAAGCCATACCTCCTACTAAATACACATGTTATTAGTTGCAACAAACGTTGCCATGTGTAGGCTACATACCAACAACACACTCACATGTATGAAACTGGGACTAATGATTGTCAAGTTATTGCAATATGAAGATTTTGACGTTTGACTCTGTGACTTCATTTATATTCATTATATGAGCACAAATATTCAATAGGGTTTATCTAATCATTATGGACCACCCACCAAGTATATTGTTGATCAATCATCACCTTGTCTAGTTATTGTGCATGCAAACTTATGTTACTAAAATAACGCTCAGCCCCGCCACCTCACAAATATGCATCATATCAATTGCAAGACGCATCAGCATGTATAGGTGGTCTACCAATATCACCATACCAATTTTGAAGAATCCCCAACTTGTGGTTGCCAATTTATTGCAATTTGAGGATTTGACGTTTGACCCTGTGACCTCATTAATATTCATACTATGAGCACATAAATCAACAGGGGTTCATCAACTTATTATAGACCACCCATCCACCAAGTATGACATTTATGAATCATTCCGTTGTTGAGTTATCTTGCATACAACAAGTGTCACACACATACATACACGCACACGCGCGGGCGAGACTACAAAGGTTCCTTTGCTTTCAGCAAGGAACCAAAAATGAACACCTTCTACAGTCACCAGCAAGAACATCCACTGCAATCACCAAACTGAACACCCACTGCAATCACCAAAATGAACACCCACTGCAATCACCAAAATGAACATCCACTATAATCATCAAAATGAACACCTAATGCAATCACCAAAATGATCACCCAATGCAATCATCAACCTGAAATTGCTAAAAAAAAAGAATATCTTTAAACTTGTTTATAATTCTGTAGTTGATTTTTTTTAATATTAAACAAATTAACTATGAGAGCTAGGTCTTACATGAAATGTACCATTCATTAATTCCATAGATGGAAGAATTCTTCATTCATACTAACCATAAGGCATCAAGATGATGGTCTCTTTTAGATTAGTACTACTGATGAAACAAGTCACTTCCGTGCCTGCCTCCAGTGTTATACCCACTACCTTTGTTTGGTTATAACTTCTCGCATCTTCATCAGCAGTAAGTAATGTACCATTATGACTCAGCATTAAGTCACTCTCTGCTACCAGAGGGTTCCTAATAACAGTACAGGTCACGTTAGCTGCTTGACCAGAGTTCACTCTGACATATGTTAGGCTGATGTTCCCTGCACCAGTATCTGTCCAGAATAAAGAATTATTCATGTCAAATTTATCCTCTGATTTCAGAATAATATGAAGTTTCAACAAGAAATAACTTTATTATGCTCACTGGATAAGTAAGTTTATTATTTTGATATTATTTTGACATAAATTGCTTGTCACTATAAGGTATGGAAAGTTAACATCTTCAACAACTGAAGCACATGTGCATATATGCATATGCATATTAAATGATGAAGAATTAAATGGGACATAACTCTTCTGGGGTAAATATTGATGAGATGCTGTTCGTGGTCCTGTGTTTTAGTTACCTCGGTCACATGCTATCCCAGTCCAGGGTTCAGCACACCCATTAGCACAGTTATCCTCAACTTCCCTGCATGCATTCTCTCCACTAGGGCAGAAGCAGGGTAGGTTGCAGAAGTTACCATAAATACCAGCAGGGCATGGGACATCTAAAAGTAATAAAATTAGCAGTAATATACTTGAAGTTGATATTAAAGTTACAGAAGTCACTGGTAACACCAACAGGACAATTAGCTGGCACTGATGACATCATGAAATAAAAACAATGTAATTAGTATGGAAGCCCTCACAGCCATGTGTTATTATGAAGCCATGGATTACTATGGATAATGCTCACTCAAGTTGACATGTTTAGTTATGGTTGATAAAACGGCAGCCCTGGTGAGGCTGCTTTTCGTGTCTACTTAACTTAATTTTGCTCAAGACTCAAAGGAGTAGTTTACTGTTCATATTATGTGAAGTTGTTTCATGATGATGAATATTGTGTATTTTAACATACTAATACTAAGGGTCTGTTCTGTTTACAGACACTCTTCTGCTATTTCGTTATCGCGTGCTAGCAATCTGTCCATTTTGCACTGTATTATGAAATTATTCCCATTCACTGCTTAATGGCATGATGGTAGGTTTACCTCCTTGCAGTGTTTTTCTTATTCTTGTCCATGATTTGGAGTCACAATTTTCTTGACATGTGACTTGACTTTTGTGATAAATGTGTTATGAATTAAATATATTTGACTTCTTGACATAACCTGAGTAGATGCTGCAAATTTGAAGTAAAATTTGAAGGAATACTTTGCATGATATGAAACATAGGCCAACTCAGATTATTTTGATCTCACACATTCCACTTGCAATATAAGCTGTACTGCCATTAAAAGTAGGTGCTACTACCTTGAACACGAGGTGCGACTACCCTAAACAGGAGGTGCTACTAATTTAGATAGTAGGTACTAATGCTATTAACAGGAGGTAATACTACCCTAAATAGGAGGTGCTACTATCCTAGATAGGAGGGTGCTACTACTCTAAACAGGAAATGCTACTACCCTAAATAAGAGCAGCCATTACCCTGAACCGGAGGTGCTACTAGCTTAACAGGAGGTTCTAATAAGAAGAGGTGTTACTACACTAAACAGATGCAACAAGAGGTGCTACCACTCTAAACATACACAGCAATTACCCTAAACAGAATCAGCTTCTACCCTAAACAGGAGCAGCTACTAGCTTACAACAGGAGTTGTAACTAACCGAAACAAGCGCTGATACTACTCTAAACAGGTTCAGCTACTACCCTAAACAGTACATGTTACTACCCTAAACAGTAGGTGCTACTACCCTAAACAAGAGGTGCTACTACTCTAAACATGAGGTGCTACTACCCTAAACAGGAGGTGCGGCTACTCCAAGATGTGACGATGTAAAGGTGTACTGTAAAGGTGGTGCGACTACTGCTATACAGGCCACGCTACTACTGCTATAGTCGGCGATGGTACAGCAACCGAAAGTGCTACTACTCAGTCCATACTACCCCAACAGGAGTCATCGTTTTCTAATTGAATTAATTGTTTGCAAACAATAAAGACAAAATTAACCTTTGGACCTTTTTCAGAGAATTGACGTTAAACAATTTTTTTTTGTTTTGTTATTGAGATATCACAGATCAATTTAATGTCATGCATGTGAAGAGAGTTGTACCATATCACAATCAAGAGAGAAAAATTCCAGTACTTTATCAACTTTGAAAACACCAAAACGTTAAATATCACCACATAAAGATAGTCAGGTGAAGTCTGCTTTCATATAGTCTCACATATTGGCTATTGACATTGCGGTTTTACATAGTAATTCAAAACTATACGCAAGTATTGATCTTTGTTGGTATAGTTCCATTCCCAGCCTTCAACTATCCCCTTACCACATCCTCCCACCCCTGCAGAAATTATCAAAAAGGGGGGAAATTATTTTATATTTAACAGTTCAGTAATATTAAAAAATTCATTCCCTGCTCTTTAAATACAAACAGTGAGCCAAGAAATATAAGTATTTACCAACAAAAATCGACTCGTGCAGAGATCAATCTTAGAGCGATCAGTTATACCCTACAATATTCAAGAAAGTCCATTACTGATCACTCAGGTACAACCATTAACTAGAATTTTCTGCTACTCTGAATTCATTCTATGAGCATTGTGTTGTTCAGTTAAACAATCCCCAGTCTCTGTTTAATTTGGAGGATGATAACTTTTAGGGAAGTAATCAGTAAAGTATAAGAGTAGGCATTGTTAACTGGCCATTACAATGCAGTTTGTCCATATATTATGAACTCTGGCACAAACCCTGTCCTCTGCAATACCAATAGTGCTGATAAATATCCCATAACTGACCATAATTCTACAATGAAAATACTTACATTGACAGTTTTTTCCCCTCCATCCATCCTCACATCGGTTATTTTTACACACACCAGTGTCTAAAGCACAGAGAGAGTTATCTGCACAATGACACTCCTGTTTACAGTTAGCACCAAACTTCCCTCTCTCACACTCTGGAAAGGATTCAACAAAGTAAGAGATTAATCAAGACATTGCTGATGAATTACTAAAACGTTATTAAGATATCAGAAAACTAAAGAGCATACATTCAAGATATGAACTATACTGTTAGAATATTCTCTCTGTAAGAACTGGTATGTGCAAGGTGATAGAATGTATACTAACAATGACAGTTAACATACGAATTCCTACCAAGTATCTTATAAAAGTGACAATTACAAGTTTACAATATTAATAGTTGGATGATCATCGATCTCCCTAATTTGAAATGTCAGGAAATATTATTAAAGTGTTGTCCTCCCAAGATATTCCACCATATTACTTATTTAGTTATGTTTTTTGCAGTGCAAGGCTATATGTCTCTATCTTCGATAAATAGAAAACACAATGAGTCTATTGCATAATTACACCAATGACACCACTAGACTATTTGACACCACTGGAACCATTGTCAGTATTGAAAGATAAATGGGTGTACCTCCTTTTGAAACGCTGGTTTATAACTAGATAATTGTGTAGAAATAGAGAATAGAAATACAATGTTAAATTATCACTTCAAAATATAAAAGTAATATCTTGTTCTTGGTCAGATTCTCTAGAATAAAATACGAAGAACGAACCCACTGTCAGAAACCAGTTTCAGGTCATTCATTACCCATATACATTTCATGGTCAAAGATCAACAGCAAAGAAATTAGGGGAAAAAACAGCAATGTATAAAACTAGCAATATGACATGTATGTTCACATCAACATATATAACTTACCAGATGACCATATGAAAATATTGTTATGAAAGGCTGAAAGTGCTATAGAAACAGTTTTTGACCAGCTCTTACATACTTTACTATAAAGGCTAACATTCAAGTTTCCTAGTTATAATTTTAAAGTATAAACAAAGTATTATTGATACCTTCTGTGCAGTTTAATCCTTTATAGCCAGCAGGGCAGAAACAACCAAGTGGATCAGGATAACAGATGATTGCACCCTGACATCCATCAGCATGGTCATCACCAGAATCATCACATTTATACTCAGCATTCTGACCGAAGACATTCCTGCCATGAACTGTTGATGCAAACATGACGTAGGGATAAATAGTGATCAAGGTAACGTTGGCAACAGTCTGCTAAAACAATCTCACCAACATGCAGACTGTTGATGGGCCCACATGATAAAGGCATAGAATGTGTCAAAATTAGCTGATAGGACAGAGGCTCAATTCAATCGCTGACTTTTATGCAATGACCAAGTGGGACAAGATTACCACATGAGTGACACAATCTGACCAGAAACATTTTACCATGAACAGCTAGCTGATGTAGTGGAAATCTTATGTCTATATGTGTTTGTTCCTTGCACCTGCATAGTGTGTTTAAGACTTTGCTAAGTTGAAAGTTTGTAAAGAAAGGCTTTGGCTGTCCTTATCTTAAATCAGGAACACTCCTGCTACCCTTGTTGATCACTTTCGAGATTGGGTAAAGGTACCTAAATTCATAATATCTACGACTATCTTAGTTTCTCTGCACTGATTACAGGTAAAGTTAGAATTAATGTCGACAAGCTTTCCGGCACAAAATTCCAGATCAGTTACTTAATCTGACCTGAGACAATTTTCTACGAACAGCTGATAAGATTAAGCAAAATTCAAAAGACACCAAATATTGTCTTCTAATGTTGATATTATTTCCTGACACCAGCTGTTTGATGTGGTCAAACAAATAAACATCATATTCAAGGTTTCTGGCAACAACTACTAAAGATAGCATGATCAAAACTGAAGTGCAATTTATCATAGTAAATCATAACACAAACCTTCTGCATTGATTGAATGATTGATTGATTGCTTGATCGATTGATTAATTATGGTATGTGATTACTGACATTTCTTGAAAATGAAAACTGCATAATTAATCTGTGTTGATCCCAGCAGTTCTGTGCTACTGCTCGAGGGTAAAGGTACTTAACAGGATCATCATGCATTGCAGTTTATGTAATTGACTAAAAAACTTACTATTTTCACAATTGTTTCCACTGAATCCAGGAGGACAAAGACACCGACCAGTTAAATCTGAACAAACTCCTCCGTTAATACAAGGTTCGCATGTATTAGTACAGTCAGAGGGACTCCACGTGTTATTTGGACATTCTAAAATAAGAGTGAAAAATACCTCAATACAATTGATGAATTAGCAGTTTGCAGACAGAAATTCAGTCCATAATTAATAAGTCCCACTGTAAAAATTCAATAGTGAAGATACTATCAGGTTGATAACATGCATGTTTGCTGTTCTTTATACTTTCTTCAGTCAATTTGCCCTTTATTCATCGTTCTTTAATATGTTGATTTGTCACTGACAAAGGTTGTAATTCAGACAGGGCACTATGTAATGCACACAATGTATTTCTTCCTTCCAATAAAGTGTATAGGATAAAATAAAGGTGAAGGCAATTGTTCAACAGTTTTGGGTTTGACATCCCAACCTTGCACGCAATATAATTGTTTCCAAAAAGAAGTCAGCCGAAGTTATTTCAAAAGGACGTTCATAATTGAAGCCCAATCAGCCATGTCTCAAACAGTGGAAGCCAATAACCTCTTCAAGATGCAATTGACTGCAACTTTACTTTTCACTTTTGAAACAAACTGCATTAATTGTTACTCAAAACTAATGTTGTTTTTTAGCATAGGTTTTCCTTGTTCCCCTAAGTTTAAAGGACAAAGCTATGTCTAATTGTCCACGTACAGAATACAATTGGTATATAGAGCCTTAATGACATCCGATTAAAGTAGTAACTAGGTCATTAACACTTGACTGGTTTTCCAGTTAAATATGTTACATTCAAACTTCAATATAAGTACCGATATCCATACCTCTGACAATCACATTCATGATAGCATGGACTTGATTAGAGTAAACCTTGTTTTGGTGGCACTCAAAAACAACAGAAGTCTCAGTACTTGATTCGCCACAAGTTCTGCCTCTAAAGCAGCTGGAGCCGGTGGAGCCTGTTGGATCCCACGCACCATCTCTCCTCCAACGAAGGTTTGCAACATCAATGTTAGTTTCAACCATGACAGTAATGATATCCCCCATTGATGCACCAGTGGAATATTCCACAGCCGTAATAGTTGCTGAGAAAAAATATAATACAGTAAAGTAGTGATACCTGCACACTATTGTGGTAATACATTTGTTTTATACTATTTTACTGCCACCTTTTAATGTTGGTAAACCTGCTTTCAAATTGCAAAAATATTTCATTTACAGTTTATTTGTTACTACTTACTTACTTCTATAGTCCTGTAACTATTACTTGTATGCAGATAATTTAACATGTGTGGGTGCATGTGTGCCTGTGTGTCACAAACATTTTACAGATCCAAAGCCAACATTCCTGTGTTGCGGTGGGACAGAATTTAATATAATTATTTTGCACCTATGAACCTGTTGATTTCACAACCTGTTAATTATAATTATGAAAACAAATTAGATACTACATTCAGACACACAAAAAATAAGATACAAGTTACCATGTGTTGCCATGGAAACATACTATGGGTGTGGCAGGTGGGAAAGATTAATGTCATAGAAATGTTGAAATTGGAACTCAGTGGTTTAATTATTATACAAAAACTAACATTGATAACAAGTTTTGCAATTGCCATGAACAGTATAAATAGGTTAACAATTCTCCAACAAGCACACGCCAATGTAGTTATATGACCAAGTGGCTGGATGGGATGTGGCGAGAAAAATAACATTAGTTTTAGCTTGAACAAGTAAAAACTATAATTATAAAGAAACAGAGTGAAATGTAAAAAAGGCATTCTTTCTTTAGTTAGCCATAAACATAGATTTGCAGTGTTACTGTACAATGTATGTATATGAACTGTTTCTATATTTCCTCAAACTGGCATTTGAACCAGTACAGATAATAACTGATCAGCCTTGTTTGTAACAACCCAAGCTGATACCAGCTAGAAAAGAAGCCTGGTAACAGAATTAGGGGTAATTACGTAGGCCTAATTATGGAATATGCATAAGCTGACATTAAAGGGATATTTCAGCGGTCGACACTGTGACACTTATATAGAAAACAAAAATGCTCTACACTGTTAGTTGACAACCACATCTCAATATCTTGTCACTTAAATTCAAGATATACAGTATGGTTGATAGAATGTTTAAGTATTGCGATTCTTTCATGGAGTGGACCAAAGCTGTAGAGCCGGTGGTTTTGGATAATATCAAAACAGTTATGTCCTATCACTTGCTTCACTATTTACTATTATTTGATATTCTTCTTGATTTGTTCTTAAAATTTGAAACACTTGGATTCTGTGCTTTTCTTTTAAATGTAAATGCTTACCATTTTCTACATTTTTCCCTGGTCTTATTGAATCCACAGTACAAGAACACCTTATGCTTCTATATATATTTAATTCTGTGGGGCCACACTGGTTTCCATCCCACCACAAAAATGTTAAACCCTCATATTTTCTACCAAAGGTTTTCTACTTTCTACTTTTTCATTCAGAAAGGTGCAGTTGCATCATAGACGATAGAATAAGTAAGTTTGGTTAATTTTCTTTTACAGAAATATAATAAAATATAAAAATATAAAATATCCGAGAGTCTGGTGGGATAGAACTTGGACCATTATTAATTTTCTTCACTGTTAAGAACATCACTACTTTACTGAATAATTGAATTATCCTTTGAAAGAACTGTAACATATGTGGAGACTCGAAAGAAATGAATACACAAGTAAAATTTATCTTTCGTTTCTCTATTGAGGTTCCAGAATATCACTGGGCTTAATGGCCAGTGATTATTGCTTTCAGACAAAACAAATCAAATGTAAGTAAAAGGGCGGTGGAGCAAACAGCAACAATGTGGAACGGTGTTCACTCATATATCGATGTCTAGTAGAGATCAGGACCCTGGTGAATTCCTGGTCAAAATAATGATAAAAACTGCGAGGATATTCGAATAGACCCTTCCTGTCTGCAGATTCTATAGCAAGTAGCGTGGATTTGTGGTAAAGGCAAGAAAATTACGCAAGAGGTAGAACACCACCATTAGGCCAGATTCGTAAACAAAGGACACCTTTCATTACCAAGACAGTACTTGCGTGGTTACAAGCTAGGAAACAATGAATATTCAAGAAGGGTGAAAGTCCAGACTTTCGTATAACAATGGAAATAATTTACGTGATCCATTACACACATCATAAAAAGAGACAAAATCATAACTTTTGCTTTAGATGTAGCCTATTTATAAATGTCATTTGCTTTGCACACATTGCCCAGCAAAGGTATTGTATACGTCCTACTTTTCTATTCAGAAGTTTAAGTGGCATCAATAGTTGATAGTTAAAGATATTTGACTAATTTCTGTCTTAACATCAGAACTAAAATATACTTAATAAACTCGGGATGGAATTTGGAGATTTTTTTTAAATTTTAAGTACCCACTGAAAGTTTATCTGAATAACCATTGTACTTAAAAGAAATTAACTTTAAAGAAGAGAGACAAACAAAATCATAACTTTTGTCTTATAAGTAGTTATGTACATATTTCCCCCTAATTCCATAAGGCCACACCGTGAGGTTGCTTGTTTCATCTTAGATCGATTTCAAGTTGCTATGTTTATATTAATATTTTAGGTTTGGTGTTCAGTAATTTTGGCTTGCACCCTACATGATTTTACAAAACAAGAAAACCTTTGGCTCACTGATTCCTTTCCACATTTTGTATGGAAAATTTAGCAGTAACACAAACATTTGTTGACCATTACTACCATAAAGTGATCAGAAAGGTTCAATAATGCAGACCAACCTCTCAAATATGAAATTCCACAAAACATGTTTAAAATTGATTATCCAACTTTGGTCAATGTTGCCCTCATATGACCTTTGTCCTCCACCAATTCCAATGGGGCTCTTCTTCTTACCAAGAGAGATCTATATACATACATACCAGGTTAATGTTCAACACCGATGTACTTCTTGCGTTATTTTGATTACAAGGTTTTCAGACTTAGACCTCTGTTGACTTGAAATGTCCAACAGATATTTCAAAATACTTCTTGAGCTCACCAATGAGATCTACATACCAACTATGAACTTCAACCTGCCCAATGTACTAATTGAGTTCTTTTATTTATATGGTTTCCAGAGTGTAATCTCTGTTGACCTGAAATGTTCTTTGACCTCCACTTATTTCAAAAGGCTTCTTGAGCTCAACAAGGGGGATATGCATACCAAGTATCAAGTTCATCCAAGAGATGCAATTTTTGAGCTATCATGATTGATCATGATTGACCATGATTTATGTTGACCTCAAATGACCTTTGACCTTCACATACAATATAGCATTCTTCTACACAATTAAATGGATTCATATACAACTTTAGTATGAATAGTTGCCAGCCACCATGCAATTGTACCTTTCCATTGATGTATATCACATTGTATTTTCTTTTGGGACTCTGTAAAACTTGATCAAACCTAGCACTTTTGGACAAGAATTTGCTCTTTTCGCTAAACTTCCTAAGCGCTCACGTGAGTGCAAGTCAGCCTGTGACATGTGCGGAGTTTGTTGAAGAAAAACAATCGATCAAGCTATTCCTTTCAGCACTAACACTACGCCGATTAAGTTTCTTTACGTTTCCCAGTCATCAAACTGACGATAAACATCGCAGGCTTTGGATTAATTTTGTAAGTAGCAACTGGAAAGGCATTCTCGCTTCGGGTTTCCCACCGCCCGCATGGAAATATATGTTCAACGCACTTCGAAAACAAATACACATTATAGACAGTATTGTCTACGCAATGGCCCTCTGAAGGAAATGTCTCCCTATATACGCCTCAACTCATTAGCCACATATGCCCCGTTATTCTAACGTACACTCAATTGTTTATCTTCAGCAGTGATTTACCCCATAGGTGGTAGGACAAAAAATCATATTACAAAAGAGTACACTGTACAACAGGCACTGTGTGACTTACCTCTCTTTAGCAGAACCAACAACACGACACTTCGCACGGAGCTAACTTAGTGATGCACACTAACACGTACAGACGATATGTATTGTAGGCATGTATATATTGTACTGAGATGGAAAAGTGTTGAATTCTTTAACTCAGAAAATCGTATATGGAAAAAATAATCTTCGCTTGTGTATCTGCTTTTGTGGAGTTCTGACTTTCTGAAAGCCTACATTATGGCAGCAAGACTGAGACATACCCAAAGTTTTATATTTCGTGGATTAAATTAATATTGCATCCACTGACTAACTGCAAACACAATTAATTGCAACAACAAATGCAAAAAATACTCGAGATGTCGACATATTTTACAAGGTTAGCATTTCAATTGTGACAAGACCTCTATATCGTATGGCACAGTATGTATACTGGCCTATAATAACAGCGAATGTTACGAAATATGACTAGACGTTTAGGCATTTCTTTGAACGCTAATTTACTTTTAATTGAAGAATTGCTATCAAAAATTAGGTAAATAATGTGTGAACAATTCTAACTACCATTACGTTCTCTTGTAGCTGCATGTTTATTGGAAGAGTGAAGTTAATAAATGGTTCACTTTCCTACGAGAAGTACGTGGAAAGTCCATTATCATTTTTTCGCGTTTGCGGTACACTCCGCAGAATGGTGTCACACTGTGACCTATCAGTTCATAATCTTTCGAGCATCAAGTTTCTGGTCAGTGAGAATCTGCTAACTTTGACATCAAATGTCTCTAAATTACTGTCTCTTTTGACTAAACGGGAACCACAGTATTGTTTGTGTACTAAAATACTTTAGTATAGGCCCCAAAGAAAAATATCTTTCTTTTGCCTCCAGCTATGCATTTTAAGTTGGTACCAGAGAAGAGGTTTTGTTTTATTACAAATACTGTTCTCCCTTTACAAAAACAAAGTGATGTTAACACCCTTATAAATCTAGTTTTTGTACAGGTTTTCCCTCCCTAACGGATATCCTTGAACTATTTGTAGAAGTAGTTGTCAGCATGGCATATTGAGAATCTTGCTTACCCTCGTCACTCCAAAACTTACTGGTTTGGATATTAACGAGCGACGAGCTTACCTGTCTCCCTACAACATTAGTACCTCGGTCTATCCTGCCTAGAATGAACTGGTAACCATTTAACACGGCATGCCCTTTTTGACCGGCTCCCCGGTCAATGCCCTTCCTTCTCATTAGATCTAGGGCCGGACGGTAAACAACGGTCGTGTGGAGGAGCTGTCACCGTCACGTCTCTTTGTACTGGAGGGACCACTAGTAGAACCTCTCGACCCCCACGGGCGAAATGGTCTGCCACATCTAGCTCTTGCTCTGCCCGGCGGGACTCCCCTTCCTATGGCTCTCTGAGGCATTCCACTGCCTCCAGTCGACGATCTGGCGTCTCTTGGTCGCTGTGGTCTCAGCCTGTATCTGTCAGGGGAACGGCACTCATACTTGGCTAGAGTTTCCCTTCTCAGCACCTCCTCTTGGAGCTTCTGCTGGAAACTTCCAGCAAAGAGATCCTCTCTTATGAAAGGTAGGGCTAACATCCTCGGTTTTGCTTCTACCGGAAGCTATCAGATTGAGGAAACTATTTTGACCCTTCAGAAGTTCATGAATTTTGTCGACACCCTTGAGAACTGATCGTAGGCTCATCTCACTAGAGGGCCAAGGAGTAATAGTAGTTGTCCCGCTTCGTTCATCTTGGCTCATCATCCGGAAGCTGGTGATAGTGTTTCATCAATACTTCGGTAGTAAGAATCAGAGCGGATGTGAATTTCATGCCCAATCTGGCTTGCGTGTCGACTTCGACCATCATGTTCTCCAGCTTAGTCTGTGCTGGGTCCCTAAATATCTGTGAAGATGAAGAGCTCTGGTCCGCTCTCAGCTTCTCTCTTGCTTCCTGAGGGATCGGCATCTTCTGATATTCTCACTGCCTTTTCTGCCTTTGTTGGGAACCCGTCCATCTTTTCTTGTCAGAGATGCCCTCAAACTTATCGTAGCATGAGACTGGTATGGTTGTTTTCGGACGGCTCACACTCTGTCAAGTTGCCGCTAACTTGTTCACCCTAGCAGACTTCGGTACCGGATCTTGTGGCTCTTCGAATCCCAGGTTCTTGCGGAATATCTCCCCGGCCCTCGTTGTTAACTTCGAGGGCAACACCTCCCTCCAACATGGGTGTCCTCCTCTAAACTTCTAAAGGGTCAAACTCTAGGGATTCTACACCTTCATCATCCAGTCCTGACAATGCAACTGAGGCTATGCAGTCCAGCTCGTCTTCCCCTGTGTCGAACTCCTCTGGTCCGGGATCTGAGATCCGGGTCTGGGATCGGGGTAAATCGGGTCGGGGCTCCGGCCTGGCTGGCCGCCACTGCTCCTCCTAACATCTCCTGGGGGAGGGATGTTTCTGGGGACCATCTCCTCCTGTTTCGTATGAAAAACAAACATGTGAAAACCAGACGAACAACGCACAATGCTGGTACTTTGGATGGTAGAATTAGAAGGCAGGGCATTGACCGGGGGAGCCCGGTCACGGAGGGCGCGTAGTGTTAAAAGGTTACCAGTTCATTCTAGGCACGGTAGAACGAGGTGATAAGGTTGTGGGGAAACATATAAGCGAGGAGCAAAGTAAATCTTACAAATGACTACTGACAAGTCAGGAGAATACTTCCCTGAGCCAGAACTGGGTGAGAGCAATTATAAAGCTGATCGCTTTGCAAACGATGGATTCTGGGACAGTGAAACAATATCATGAGAATTAACATGATATTTTGGATGGGTCACTTGCATGACGGAATCGTCCGTTGCTTCACTACTAGGCACCCTCTCTTGCATATCACCTTGATGTGATATGCATGAACCAACCTGCTAGCTGAGCCAATCTTAGCCAAATGGTGTATGGGTCCATTAACATCTATAACGGACCCTAGCAACCATTTGTCCACCTTAGACTGGGCTCTGGTAATCATCACCCTAACAACATCCCCTCTCGAGCTCTCTTTCAGGTTTGCACTCTCTATCAAAATGGAATTTCTAACTTTCCTGTTTTGCTCAACTCTCTTTGTCAAATCTGGTAACAACAAATGTAGCCTGGTTTTCAGCTATCTCTTCATGAGTGATTCAGCTGGACTAACACCAGTAGTACTTTGTGGAGTACTTCGGTAACGTAACAAGAAATCAGCAAGTCTATGCTCAAGTGACCTTCCTTTGTTACACTCACCTGTTTCAGAGAGATTCCTTCAACAAACGAACAGCTTCCTCTGCAGCCCCATTTGAGGCTGAACATGCTTGATGGCAGGATTTGTCACGATCCTTGCATAATCGTGTGAAGTAAACTAAGGGCCATTTCCCGACACTAGTTGTTCTGGTAATGCATACTGCGCAAATATCGACCTCAGTTCGTCAATTGTGCAATCGACAGTGGTTGTTATAATGGACTTGACATCAACCCACTTAAAATATGAATCAATAAGAAAAAGAAAATATTGTTTCTTGTCTTCGCAAAATTCTACATGGACTCTTTGAATGGGCCAAACCCTTGGATGATGTGGCACTTTTGCGGTAGTTGCGATAACCTTTGGACACCTGAACACTCCTTTACCTTTCGCTCTATATCTGAAATAAATTTAGGCCACCAAACAAAGCCATGTTATATTGAGTCCTTTTTTTGGCAGTCTAGACAATGCATCACATCTCAAACCCCCAAAAAACTGTACTGTCCTTTAGGTACTCACACTTTGGCAGTAGCAGATGAACATTGTACATGCTTAACCTTTCTAGATTTTCCTTGTTGGTCTCCCCACGAATCAAAATATCATCCTGTTGACAGGCACATTTCGGGACGCCTTGCCAAATTTGGTCCATTTTCGACTGGAATATCTTAGGTGCTGACTTAACACCATATGGTAGCTTTAAGTACGAATACATACCCCTATGTGTAGTAATAGTGAGAAACTCTTTACTCTTGTCATAAACTTTCCACTGAGAGGAAGTGTGCAACAAATCATGTTTCAAAAACACCTTTTGAACCTGACAACTGAACCTACTAGTCTTGGGTTGTCGGTAAAGTGGTTTGCCCATATGCAACGGAAGCCTTTATACTAACTTTGTAATTGCCTAAATTTCTGGCAGATTTATCTGATTTGGGCACCGCAACCACTGAACTGGCCCACCTAAACCGATCCACTTTAATAATGACACCATTATACTTGAGTTTATGCAATTCTGCTTTTACTGGCTCTCTTAAAGCATACGGTACTCTTCGGGGTTTATAAAATATAGGTGTAGCATCAGGTTTCATCCTGATGTGCGCCTCATAACCCTTGGAAATGATTGCTATGTTTACGCAGCAATATATTTAAGCTATCTTTTGCACTGGACTCGTTCATGACAAGCACCTTGTTTACACTGACACTGAAAATTCCAGTTAAGCATAGTTTATCTAACCAATTCCTTCCTAACAGGGATGACTTTTAATTGCGATTAACAATAATAAGTGACAAGGTCAATGTTTGACCTGCATACTCCACGGTACACCACAACTTCTCACAGACATGAATCTCCAGTGTAACTTTAACACTATCTAAAGAGGAAGATGATGGACAGTAAAAGCAGTACAGCAAGTTCCACAGGATCAGTGTTAACAAGCAAGGCATGACACACACAGATACAAAAACAATGCACACAAACACCACCATGATTGCAAGGTTTCAAGTTAGACTGAAACCATTATACATGTAGGCCAAGCCCTCACACCCATGTACAGAATAGGATTCAAAGTTCGTTTCTAGTGTTTGCACGTGGTACCCGGGTACCCACCCGAATCCAGAATCCTACAAAAGTTTCATTGTTTTTTTTTTTGGCGAACCGATGGTTAAGCAACATTTTCTGATTGACTTAGTGTGGTGTTAGGCTACCATGTAGTCGAAGATAACAGCAATAATGAAAATATTCCGTGGATATATATCTTATAACTGCGTCACATATTCTGCGAATAAACAGATGGTGAGGCTAGATTTTCCCATAGACTTATTGTGGTGTTAGGCTACCATGTGGAAGAAATTGAAAGAATTCTCACAATTATTATTTTACATTCGTTTCTTCCATAGAAGGAAAAAACTGACAAGGAAATTTACGAGCTGTTACTAATGGATTATAATCGGGAGAACTAAGCAATAATAATAACAAGTGGCTTTTTACGAAACGTTTAAATACCAAATGCGATAAAATTGCGGGAATCGCAAAATCTCGCGGCTAATGCGAACCCTGGGTGTGCATAATAAATAGTAGTAGTAGAAACTGTTTAAGAGCTAAAATGGATATTTATATGGTCTAATCCAATACAGGTGGAGAGCAAACATAAAGAGCGGTGGCAGTGCAATGTTAGTAGTGATGTTAATTATAAGAAGTTATTATTAAGTTAATAAAAGAAACAAAAGCAAATATAAATTATTTAGGAAGGTTCTATACTCTAACTTTCACTTATTTGAAGATGATTAATTGTCAGTGGAGAATATAATTCATTTAGTACAGCATCCAATCTTGAAAATCGCGATACATGAGAATTTGTTCGGGTACCCGGATCCCCGACGGGTTACGGCTCTCGGGTACCCGGTTCCCGATTTTTGGATCCGTGTAAACACTACTTATTTCATACGACTTTACTTAATGTACAGTGTCATTGGTCACAACGGAGGTCAACTTTAGGCCACATTTGCCTAATTTGTATTCCGAAAAGTGACGTTGTGAACTTCTCCTTAAATGCAAGTTTAATGGTATTCAAAATTGTGTATGTATGCATGGGAATGGGTTGAGCCTCCTGTGTGATGATTATAGTGTGACCTTCACCTGGGTAAAAGGTCATTGAAATTGAAAAGCTGTTTTTGTCATTATGAGAATTTCAAAATGACCCATGAACCTAAACAATCACTGCATAAAAGGATTTTCTTGCCATATCCCTGTACAGTTGTCCTTTAATGAAGCAATTCTTATTTATCGTTCTTTTCTACCGTACGAACATTGCCATTTAGATTGTCATTATTGGACAAGAATAACCCATCCCTCCTCCCAACTCTATATACAAGGATGGCATAGTGATTAGTGACTTCACATATACTCTCACATACCTTCTTGATTGGTCACTAAGACCCTCCATTCCAAGGCTGGTCTTTCATATTCTGTTACAGTGATGGTGTATATACCAGTCACTGCAGCTGTCCTCATGGTAGTAGGTAGGGTAAGAGTAGCAGGTTCACTGTTGGTGTCCATTATTGCTCCATTTGGAACTCTAGGAATATTTTCCGTAAAACTATAACGTTGTTCACTTGCTAGAACATCTCTGTCAAGCAGTGCTTTATCAAATGTTACACTGGCTGTTTGGGAACCACCTATGTATACTTCAATGATAGTTGGATTTGTTGCGGTTGCTACGGGACTCCTTACCACAGCAACATAGGGAGGATCAGACTGACCTGGTTAAAGGAATAGAAAATGATTTATGTGATAATGGTTTGACAAAGTGTGAAGAAGATCCTGAAGCAGCAGATAGTTTGCATGTTCAAAAAGAAATATCTACTGGTTACAATTTAAACAAATAATCAAAACTGATCCTTAACTTACATTTCAAGGTACAGTGGTATTGTAAGAGGAATTCTCAGGTACAGCTGTAAATATTTCTTTTTGTTATGTAAAATTGTTGTTCAGTAGTATATCCTCTGTATTGTCATTTCCATTTCTTCTTCACTTTATGTTACGAAGGAGCCATGGTCAGATATCATTCGCTGTGTTCTAAAACAGTTGAGCTTATTATTGGTCCTGTCTGCATCGTCGTTATTCTGTTCTGAGTTTTATGTTAATCTTAACAAATCTGTTAGCCAATTGATGGAGTTTACATCTTTAACACTAACACTACATAGTTTGATTACACCAGCGTTGTAAAGTAATATAAAAAAGTGCTACAACTTGTCAAACTCCACAAGCCCAGTATAGGTATAGAAGGGGAGAGAAGAGTTAGTTGGAAATATTGAAACTTTCTGACACATACTAAAATTTTGCTGACAGCTAGTTGTAGGTATATCACAACAGTTATGAACTGCCATTTCAACATATTGAAATTTTATTGCTTTGGTGCAGGGCTAGTGTTATCTATTTTCATTGTGATGCTTGGGAAATTTCATTTGCTTTAATTTTTTCTCAGGACTATTAAGAATATACAGTATCTATCATGGGCACAGTATCATAACATAAACTATTACTTAGTTGGCATGTAATAGCATAAAATATGAAGTAGTGTGAGGTATGGGACATGTATTGTATGGGACATTTTTCCCAAAAAGAAATTTGCCTTGCAAAGTAATGTACACACCAGCTCACAGCTTGTCAGCTTTATTGTAAAGAACTGCTCACCACAGAGTTCCCTTTACTCTGCCACCATACAACCCAATTCATGGGCTAACTATTCAGAGATTATTAGTCAATTACATGTGATTCAAGTATTATCTATACAGTGATAGCTCAGTTAAAACTGGTTAGAACAGATAATAGGAAAGATTCCGAAGGATAATGCACAAGAACATTGTTGGCTAACAAACAATTTGTCCCATATGTCAAGCTGTGTCCTGCATGTAACAATTTTTAAATAAATTTATGTAACTAGTATGAATCATAGTTTATAGAAGAAAAAAACAATTAATAGTATGAATCATCGTTAATCGAACATATTTTTCGTTTTAGAATCCGTTAACATAAATTAGAGCTTTACATAATACCTTTAAAATATTCCAACTACTGTACATCCTTAACAAATCTTCAAACAAACCTATAATCCAAAAAAAACATGTAACATTCAGCATTGGAAATTATCCAATGAGGATAACTATTATTAACTAATTAGTTTTAGCAACTGTCAAAAGTTGGCAAAGAATGAGCCCATCAAGTCCCAAGTGAGAAAAGTTTCATTTAGCTGAATGCACTAGTTTCAAGTAATTCATCACGATTTAAACGCCACACTGTTTACCTATAAGTAATTATGCAGGATATTTGTTAACTACATCTAAATTCATGAAGTCTATTTAGGAAATCAAAACTTCAGACCTAATACGCGATAGTTTCTTACTTTATAGTGTCATATTTCAAGGAGTTTGAAATCTTAGGTTCACAGCTAAGGTTCATAGCTCATACTTAAAGGTCTATGAACACCATAGATGGAAAACATTTTCGAAATTAATCTTATTAGAAAGCATAAGAATAGCTGCAACTTCCATCAAAATCCATCCAAGATTGACCATTTTACATGTCTTTGCTCAATTCTAGTTTTATTCGTGATTAGCTAATTATGCACATTGATGATGTACAGGGAGTGACTGTCTAATTTTCTCTCATGATCCCCTTTGTATTCACAACCTTCGTTTCGAGGACACTGAACACAGGTTTGTGGCCTAAGCCAATTTTTGAAATATTTTTATTGTCTTCTGAGGAACCTCACATTATTTAAATGATAGATGTGGGCTAGTAATTAGGGTATAACATAAAGGGCCACAATAAGAAATTTTAAGGAGCACAACACTCCACGTCAAAGTTTCCACATATTTTAATGAGTCTCCTCAGATTTATCAAAACTTCAAATGTTTACATCTTGGGAACAAAAAGAGCTTTTCAGACAAAACATTTCAACAGATTTGGAATGGGATTATATCACACACCAATGTACTGAATATGGGACAAATTGGCTACGTGTCCTTAGTATTTTAATCATCTTGGGAATCTTCCCTCTTAAAACTTGTTAGCCTAAAACAAATGATGTTGTCAACTGAAGACGTAAAACTACTTCAAGTTTGAGCAAATTATTGTAACTTTTGCAAAAAAGGGTGTTTTTAATGTCACACATTTCTTGCTCCAATCTGGTTTTGCTAACCTGTAGTCGACTGTGCAGAGTTAACTTACTGAATATTGAACGTATTGTATGTTGTACTACACAGCATAGGTTTAATGATTATATTGACCAACATTGGAAATTATATACCAATGCTGTTAAGCATAAACATGACCTAAAGTCAGTGATTATGATTGAAGAATGGTTATAATAAACATAAGATTACTATGGCCAGTGTTTTTTTTAATTTTTTTTTATTATTTTTTTTATTTGGCCTAGCCTAGCTATGCCTAGCCTAAACTAGGACTCTTTACACTACAGAGGAAAAAAACAGCACGAGTCTATGTCTGAGTCAATGTTTGCATAGACAAGAGCTGTTTGATCTCTGACATGAGCCCATAGGCATGATTGTTAAAACAAATATTTGATACTTTTTTATCTTCAAGTTGGTTCCTTTCCTTTCTTGTTTTTGGTTTCGATGACAATTGTAACCTATGCAGTTATTCTAGCAGAGGAGTGTGCGCGAGCGTGTATGTGACGCCTTGGAACTTTCATCATTGTTGCTTTCATTACAGTTTATAATATTATTAAATTTATAAAATAACCAAATTGAGACCATGAAAAGCCACCAATATAAGAGAGAGTTCAACATCTCAAATTGACCAGCAAGCCCACCCATCAGTTTTTATCTATTACCGATTTTTAATCTCTATTATGGAAGCTTTCTTCACTTAAAGCAGCATTTTGCGTTGGGTCGCTTTTTTCCACCTTTTTGTCATGTGCATCGATTTTTTTACATGTATCAATCATAAAACAGCAAACTAAGATACTATCCAAGTTTCACCCAGCCAAGAGCGTTAATTGGCGAGTAATTAACGATTTCTGTCAATAACGAGTACAAATGTCTCCGACAAAGTTTTCATTTCTCCAAATCCACTAGTTTGAATTGCACCAATCAGTGAATAGTATGTTTATTCATGAGCATTTTGCGTTTGGTCGCCGTTTTCTACTTTTTTGACATGTCCATCAAGTTTTTTACATACATCAAATTACAAAACAGCAAACTAAGATATTAGCCAAGCTTTTCCCTGCCAAAAACGTTAATTGGCGAGTATTCCACATACAAAATTCATCGCATTCAGTTCCCCAAACCCACTCATTTGAATTCAACCAATCAGAGCCGAGGTTTAGTTATGAGGCGTTGCTAAAAATAGATTCAAGACTTTGCGTTGGTACAACCAGGGAGTTGTTATTGAACTCCCTGCTACAACTGCCATATAGACTGTACACAAATCACGCATGGTGTTGTATTACGTATTGGTCAATGACGTTCGTAGTGTTTAAATATTCATATTATGGGCGAGGTTTATTGGGATCCTAACGGAAAATATCTTGGAGAAAAACAAAGTTGAAAATTGCAAATTTTTCGACATTTATGCCACCATTTGAAGTAAGATTTAAATAGATAAGCTAGTTATGTATGTCGTTATGGCATAGTGGAGTCAGTGAGGTTGAGAAAAATCATAGAAAACGACGCAAAATGCTGCTTTAACATAACCAAAACGCTTACTTTGTGAGGTATTCTTAGACCCATCATATTTTTGAAAATATAAGAATAGACTAAGGGAATGGAATAGTAGGTGATTACTGCTCATCTCCTTGTCAGTGCAGGTTCACATGATTGGGATTTATTTAGTCCAAATACAATAACTATTTGAAGGAAGATGTACCTGTCTGCTGACAGTCTTCCGTTACATCAATTACCATAGCATCTTTGTGAGTATATGAGGCAAGCTTAATACTATAGGCCTTAAGACTGTGAGGTAGGAGGAGGGGGTGCTGCTGTTTTATGAGTCAATATTGGAAGGGGTTGAAGCGAGATTCAGATAGATTTCAGGACTAACTTTGCTTTTGGTGAGAGTTTCCATTTGGTAAGCTCACATAGTAATTCTATAGTCCTACAAAAGAAATCTTTGCAGTCATGCAATGCATCGATATGTTTTCATAATAAAGATTGGTAGTGTTGTTAGGTCTATCTTTGGGGTGGTGGGAGGGTAATATTCAAGCAAGCAGAGTTAAATCTTCATATGTGTGCAGGAGTTGGTAGCGACAAGAAGGTTCCTGTATTCTTAATATTGACAAAGTAAACTGAATGATTTTTTTGTCAAGTTAAGAGCCGGGATGGGGATTGTATCTTGGGGAAGGTAGCAAAATTCAGTATAAAATGGATTCTATATTCCTAAAGCAGTACAACATGATGTCCTTCTTCGAACTCTACAACCGGTTGTCACCCATAAAACCCCTGTAACAAATATTCGTGATTTAAGGAACAGTGCCTAGAAATCAGAGCATTTCATGAAATATCCCCGGACTAAAACAGTCCCAAGTTATTGAATATTTCATTTCACTAGGTGGTGAATAATGATACTTCCAGTTACCTTCATGTTTGAATAAAAGCTTGGTTCAATATGTAAAGTTTTAAGAGCATATCCTTGAAACATAGAACAACCAAAACACTCAGAGATCCCCAAGTGCTACTCCTCCCTTTAACCGTATAGAGAAGGTACTGATCACGTAATGTACCATATATATGTTTGGGATGAGGAAGGGATGGGGGAGGGTGGTCAACCACAATATGTCCCTTGAATTGAGGGAAACAATATGGTTCCCTAACTGTAACATTATTCCCTTGGCCACCCCTAACAACCCGACTTCCCCCTCCCTTTGACATGGAACGCTTCCCCATTAGCCCATCTGCTATCAAACACATACCAGCAGTTATTCATTAACCTTGGTTGCCTCAAAATTCAATAGTCATCGTTTTCCTGAAAGGATCACATATTGAACTTGGGTATGTTCATCACAACATGGAAAAAAGTGTCTCATAAAGTGTTTTCAAATATCTTTCCATGATTTAATCTTTTAACTACTTTTCATTTGGTAGAGGCGGTTGAGCTAAATAACAAATATTTTTAACAATGAAAAATTTGGAACTAAAGGAAAACAATATGGTAGTTAGTATTGTGTAAGTTAACATACTAACATCCAAAACTAAATGATATGCACATTCTGTGGAGATTTGGTGGGGTCTGACGCACAACTGTTGTTTTTAATGATATAACATGTCCTCATAATCCTATTCAACTGTGTGGCTATAACATATAATATCAGCAAAATCCTGTGACTGCGAAAAGTGATGATAGGCTATTGTACAGACCTAGCAGGTTAACACTAGCAGTACAATAGGCCTAGGCCAAGTTTGCTCATATGTTTTTTTTGTCAATTGGATTAGCCTTTATAACCTAGTACACTAGTAGCGATTAGTGGAAGTTGTCTCTACATTCCATGATTCAACTTACCAATCGTTGAAGAGAAGTTTAACAGAAATAGAAACACGATTAAAGTCCCGCTTAGCAAGGTGGTTATTTCACCTCCAGGCACACTGGTAGCCATTTTGTTAACATTAGTATGTATGTATGTATGTATGTATATGTATGTATATTAGATCCTTCTGCAAGCAGGAACTCGCAAAAATGCCATCGTTGGCTTAGTAAATAGATTGAGTCCTTTATTACTCCATGTAGTTCCTTCTTGTCACCCTACAGCTCAGTAGTTGGTGTGTGTATTTATAACACCTACTCAAGGTAATTCAAATCGTCGAAGAAATGCAAATAGTTTCATGTTTGGACAGTGTATTGGACTATCGTTTGATGGGTAAAGCAGTACGTGCTATATACTGCTGTAGAATTATTTAATAGTTATATCCTTGCTTCCTTGTAAAAACTAGGTCATTGGCTGGAACTTTGGAAAAGATATCTTGGAATGAACTTTCATGGCCTATGGAGGGATAAAAGTAATTTACAATAACGAAAAGGGTATTTATAGTTCATACACATACGATTAGTTGGTTTTCCCGTACACTCTTGCCTTTTGGCACTTTCACCGAATCATGCTTAGTTTTCTTTCTTTCTTTTCTCTATTTCTTTTTTTTGGGGGGGGGGGGTGGTGACCTTGGACACTTGATATTTGATCTCGTCGTCCATTGTTACTAAAGTGTTTACCACAAGTGTTTGTTTTAGTGACTTTCACACTAAATTTGTCACTTTTGGTTGCTAGACCATAGATTACTGTGGTTTTTTACTGGTTAGGTATATGTCACCATAAACATTGCTTTTACGGCTTTCGTTGAGAATGAAGAAGCTGCGACACAGTGATCATTTAACTCAGTTCCTTCACAGATTACTTACAATGAGATTGAAGTAGACTTTGTTCACAATGACCAGCCATTTATAGTCGGCTCTGAGAAGATCTAGAGTTCTTTATCAAGGAACTTTAAGAAGATCATAATGACAAATCAAGCAGATTCACAATTTGCAATTGTGAGTGATTCAAAAATGTTTGTCTGTAGCGATCTACATTAAAGCTAAGAAAAGGACTATTCCGTAGAACTGATTATTTGGCTGAATAACTTGTCTTGCCAATTCAGCCTGAGAGAATTTCATAAGCTTCTTCCATGTACCAATCACTAAATCTGATCACGTTCCAATCACTTAATCTGATCATGTACTGATCACTTAATGTGATCATGTACCAATCACTGAATCTGATCATGTACCAATCACTGAATCTGATCATGTACCAATCACTGAATTTGATCATGTACCTGAATGTAATCATGTACCGGTGACTGAATGTTATCATGTAATAATGGCTGAATGTGATAATGTACTGTGATAAAGTGGAATTTTTCCCTTTTGGCATTCCAAGGTTTTAGTACAGGAAGTTCTCTGCCCTTCCCTTGCACCCTTTGCATATTCATTAGGAGAGCACTGCTACCCATCATGTTACACAGGTCGTCTTTGTTCTCTGCTCCATAACACTTAACCACCTACTCTTCCACAAAGAAATATGGCTTATAGTTTTAGTGATTGTGGAAAGGTTATTCCCAATGGAGTCTTTATTTCTGTTGTATGTTGTTAAACTGAGATGACATGTTCATGTGTATAAGTTAACCAACATGTTAGATGCTAATTGTGTAATGATTATAAGTTGGTATCCTTTCACTTTGTGAGTGGGTTGGCTACTGAACTACTTTTACTCTCAGAGCCATGTGTTCATTCATTCACGTATCCTTTGTTAGAGAAGACATTGTATTGATTGTTTTGTGAGAGGATATTCAACCATTCATGTGAGGAAAGAGCCTTTTTCAGTGTATCTTGGTGAGTTATTTCATATTGATTATTAGTTAAATGTTACTTAATGGCATATGCTGTAAGAACTATTATTGTTAGAAAGAGTGGGGATATTAATGAGTTTCTCTCAAAGAGGAATTGAGTTCTGTCATGTTGTGGAGCATTCATACATATTGTTAAGTAACAGTAAGTTAGTGGGGCTATTAAAGTCAGTGTTATACTTGGGAAGGTTTGGTTTCAGGTGTAAAAGGAAGGTTGCATTTCAAACTGTTTTAATTTGATATTTGTTATTGATATTTGTTTATTACCTTTTATACCTGTCAATTTTATATTTGAGTAGCTTCTCAGTTGTGACATTATGAGAAAAATTCTTAGTCACGTGGTTAAAGGGGTAGTGCTGACTGAGTTGATGTTGTAAGCTATTATCATTTATTGTCCTCGATATTAGTTGAGGCAAAATTAAGTTAATCATGATTCATTTACAATGTGCTTTAGTAATTGATGTTAAACTGATTGATGGGTGTTTCGGGTGTATGATAGGAATTCCCTTGGGACTGTGTGTACAACTCAAGTATGGCAATATTGGATATTATATTTCTAGCTTTACTTCAGTTTCAATTTTGTCTTAACCAAGTGTAATTAAGGGATTAAGGGTTTGAACTCTGACATTTTGAAAGTTTCAGTTGTACATCAAATTAAAGGGGCTGTCTATGAGCACCATTTAGTAAACCTAGGCATGTATGAAATACCCCTGTAGTGTATTGTTCTCAAAAGGCAAATGTTGTACCATACTTTTTGTAATACTTTGGGCAGCTTGTGTATTGGTGCTCCTAAAAAGCATATCTGTAGTTATATGTCATAATTCAATTAAATTAACCTTTGTAAAGCTGTTCCAGATTTTATAAAGTTATATGTTAATTTTCTGGTTTAAGTTCTTTGAGCTGAGTCGTGATCCGGTGATGTGAGGATTACTGATCACTGTTGTTAGATGACTGGGCTGGTAAGTGATGCATGATATTTTACAGGGTATTTCCTTTGTGGTCATAATTGTTCATGCGAGGACCTGAGGGTACATTTTAGCTATTTTGTTTAGTATTATTTTATGATTTTATCTGGCCAGGAGCGAAGGACGTATATACGCCATGCCATTGATTTGCATTCTTCGTCATGTTACAGATGATGTTAATTAAATTTCATACTAGTTATGTTCTTCTGTCCCCCACTCCTTCTCCCCATGTCCCCCCCCCCCTTCACTCATCTTCGCATAGCTCTCTTCCCTCCTTTTTTCTCCACACATTTCTGTCTTTGTCCCTCTCCAGTTTATTCACTACCCTGTTCCTTTAATCCTCTCTTTGTCCCTTAACTGTTTATCTCCTACCTCTCCTCTTTACCTGTTGCTTTCCTCTCTCCATCCCTTGTCCACTTGTAATCCCCTTTCATTTATCTCATTGTGTTCACCGTGCTCATTAACCTGTCGGTATTCTGTGCGTGTTTTTGTACCTTCTGTTACTGTTACTTGTCATTTAGCCTCTGAAGAAGATCCTGCTAGGATCGAAACGTCAGGCCAACTTACTTTTACACATACTAGTTATGTGTTAGATTGGTACTTCTGTAAATATTATCATATTCTGCTATTATCATTTTTATGGATGACGTTAATGCATTACGCAAGAGATTCACTTTTACACTCTTCGGGTTTATATCATAGGGATGATCCGATAACTTCATTCTTCATTCTTTTCTTCAATTCATATTCAATTCATACTCAATTCTCAAGTCTTACTCAATTATTATCTTGTTATCATCACTAGAAATGAGCTATTGCAGGTTTGTTAGTCGCTTGTTCATCGCAAGATTGTCTTTATCAATTAACTGCTGTTTTATTATTTTCATTCAAATGAGGAGTTTCACACCAATGGTAGGCTGTTGGGTAATGTATAGGCTACATGGCTTATCTGGACAATTGTTTAGTTCTTAATTTTCTCTTCTCATTGCAGAGGCTGTTTGTTTTGTTCGATTCCTTTGTTGGCAATTATTACTTTATTATTTCTGGACTGAATAAATTGGATAAAACAAGTACTACTCTTCATCATTGTCAATTGCGTGGCATGACTCACCGCTAGCTCCCCATCCAACTAGATTCCAGAGTCGCTTCAGTACCTGGATGTGATAATGTAATGATCACTGCATGGGCGTCAATCCAGGGGGGACGGGGGGACACGCCCCCCACATTTCGATGGGTGGGGGACACAATATCAAATGTCCCTCCCACAAATTTGGAAAAAAATTGTGTCGTGGCTCTATTTGGTTAGAGCTTATACACATCCCAGGATTCATATCATCGAATATCACGCAATGTTGCTGAATGGAGAATTCCACCCAGATCTCGTGAGTTGGTACCCTGAGCTCCCTGACAATCTTAAGCTTAGTCTGCCTTTCTTTCGAGGCCAGTTCCAGTCATCGTCGGTTGAAGGGTATAGACAAATATTCAAGTTGATGAATCCAGCGGTATACGGGCTATGTTTGGTGAAGTCGAAGCTCTCTTGCGGTTGCTCCTCGTCTCCTCCGCCAGTTCGACGGAAGCCGAGAGTTCTTTTACTGCTTTGAGGCGTTGAAGACGTTTGAAGGGGGGTGGGGTGTCTCACCCCCAAACTTGGTAAAACTGACGATAGTTGGAAAATTGGAGTGCGACAGTCGGAATTTCCGACTGTCGCACTCTAGTTTATCTAGGCCTTTTCATTTATTCCTGTGATTGTGCATGACCTAAAAACTGAAAAATTTCGGTCAAAGTTGACCTTTAATCTGTCATATTTACCACGTTTTCCTTGCCACTTTGAGAAATTGTATCCCGCGATTCTTATTCTCCACCGTACAAAACTTCGTATGATTTTGAATACTC
>JAIPMN010011664.1:0-13433 GCA_020650975.1 Apostichopus californicus
CAACAATATTATTGTAGATGTTTCATATTATATTATTATGATACAAAATTATTGTATGATACTATTGAAACGGGTAATACTATAATGCAACAGTATTGTGGTGGATGTTCGATATTTTATTATTACTATACAACATGTATGATACTATGTGCATCGGGTGTCTGAGCTGTGTTCTCTCATCACTACAACGTGATTCGGCAATTGATAAATCTCGCTTTGGAGATGCAGTAAGTTAAACATATTGGTATCTCTGTCAAGCTGTTGTCTAATTTCAATGTTAGTTCATGTTCAGTAGTCGCGTGAAATATGTTAACTCTTTCGAGCTAAGTTCTCGAATCACACCACGTACATACCTTCTATACGTAACCCATAATATGATGGCTGTGCGAAGGTATTTCTACACGATATCTGTTTACAGGTGATCAATGAATATACAATCAGTTACGTCACATAAAAGATTGGCATTTGATTGGTTTAAATAGCTCCATTAACTAACAGTTATGCAGAAACTTAAAATCACAAGCGGCTCGGTGCGAGGAGAGTATATTGCACTGCAGTATGAATATGTAGGCTGATTCGCTTCGTATGTTTCACACAGAAATTAATACAAAAACATGTATTAATTGCTGTGATGGTAGACCTGTGCAAACAGATATTCATTACAGTGGCTTCATTTTTTTTCTTTGCCATATTTTCTTCACCGTTTTTTTTTTTAAGTTTTACTGGCCGTGTTATTTTTTTCTGCATTTCAGATAAGGTACAAATATTACCTCGCTACGGATAACTGTTACCGTTCGCCGCCATACATTCACATTAACGCAACACAGGCTGCGATTCATTGTTATTGTTACGTAATATGCCATTATACTTGAAGACATAAAACTGCGATTGTAAATAACCCCTCCCCCCACCCCCCCCTTTGCCAACAAAACAAAACCCAACACATTTCTTACAAAGTATTTTCATTCCAAATCTGGACACACAAGCCCGCTGAGGCTGATAAATACGGAAGCGTAAAAGATTCGTCACAACGTCTGACTCTGACTACATGGGCTACACACATTGTAAAACTATTCGGTACTGGATATAACCCATGTTTGGAAACCTTTCTTTCTCGACATTGTGTCAGGACGGTACTAGATGTTTAACTAATTTCCAGCTTTCTTCATTATTAAATGTACTTAAGTCGCCAATGTGGTGTTAATAATTGTTCTATACTACCGTAGAATTACATATGGATCTCTCCACTGACGTTCGGGTTCGAACCATTCAAGTAACCAATAGCAAACTGTAGATTGTAAGATTGAAAATAGATATGTCGTCACGTAACAAATCACCACGTCCCCTTATCACAATGGGAATGACAAGTTGTGGTCAGGATTACGTAACACCATTAATAATTCAACATATACGTTAGCATACGTATTTATCCAAAGTCCATTGACGTGTTTTTATTTCGATAGGTTAAGATGAATGTTAACCACAAAACCGCAAGCTAACGTAAACGCTTTCAAAAGATCGTTATAGACACCAGTATACGGTAATACAACAATAGCCTCTACGTAAATCTATTGTCTTTGCATAAGACACGCGGCATACCTGGTCATCGATATTTTCAGTTACCCGGATGTAAGTATGCCGCCACACACTCGCGTTGCCAAGATTGCTTATCCAGTGACGTCACTGCTTAGATTATTCTCGTATACCTCGTAGAAGTGGAAATCTTTTACACCAGATGTGTACTTAAATACACACATGTCCCTAATGTAAGTGTATAGCAAGTTGGCCTGAGAAGCTAACTAATTTACGGTAATTTACGGTAATATTGGGAATGGAATCAGTTTGGTGAAAAAAAAAGACATTTCATTTTACACATCCCGTACGAGTTCTCTCGATGATGACCTTTTGTCATTTTTGCCAAAAACGTTACCCCCAATCTAATAAACTATGTTGCGTAAGAAGCCATTAAAAGTGGTGTGTTGGTAGGAGCATGGAGCTTATACATGTATAGCTCCATGGTAGGAGTTAGGTGTAGGGGGGGGGGGGATGGGGTGACGAAAACTAGTGGACATTTTGGGGATCTTCGCTAGAAGCAAATTCCTTGTGTAGATGCTGAGGTGGCACGGTAAGGACAAAAAAGAGGGCATTTTATTTTAGACCAATTTTTGCTCAAAATGTTTTTACACAGATTTTAGACTATTTTTTACAAATTTCAACCCGTGATACCTAAATTACTGCTTTCTGTCTCAAAATCTCGACTTTTCTCTTTTCTCTTGGAATCTCTGCGGTACATTAAACAATGAATATTTTTAATTGGTGTTGTCTCAAAATTTTGAGAATGTTAGTTTAAACTTCCGTCTCTATATTTTTTCCAACTTCGAAATTACTCTGAAAATTCGGCTACTCTATATTTCGAACTTTTAACTCGTTCGTTAAAATTACGATGATATTTTTTTTTTATTAATCGAAAATACGTCTCTTTAGGTCACAAACTTGCCAATGGGCTCTTCATCTCAAATTTTCGACTATTTTATTCTTAACTTTTCACCTATATCCTCAAATAATGTGATATTTGCTATTTAAATTTATTCCGACCTTCAAATTGCGATTTTATATTTTAAAGGTTTGACTATTTAATCTAAATAAAAGTTTAACTTTTCTTGAAGAATATGGTGAGCTTGGTGCTAAAGCGAAGTATATTGATACTTACTACGGTAGGATAGGTTATAGGCAACTAAGGAGAATCGAAAGGTCTTCATGAACTGGTACTTTACTGAGTTCTCTGACCCTAAAAACTTATTGCCAACCAATGAAGAGGTTTAAATTGAATGATTTGAACCAAGCAATGGTGGAAATTCCTCTGAACTGGGCAGTAATAGGCCTATGGTCGTTTAAGCAGAGTCATATCTAGTCACATACCGCTCTGCGTTTATGCATGAATGACTATGTTTACACCCCTTCCCCTTTTTTCTTTAGGATATTTCTGAGAACACCGATGACCTTTGAAAGAAGATTGACAAAGATTTTGTTATATGATATTTCTCTGCAAATTTACACAACACCGCCGCAAAAGGAAAAGATTGAAGTGTTCGTGACATATCACGTAGGCAGAAATTAGGAGAAAGGCACATTAACAAAATCCTGTACATACAGGGACGTCGCTAGAGGGGGTGTTGGGGGTGTCTCACCCCCCCCCCCCTCCAATCGTGGTTAAACTGACGATAGTTGGAAAATTTGAGTGCGACAGTCGGAATTTCCGACTGTCGCACTCTAATTTACATAGGCCTATTCATATATTCTTGTAATTGTGATGACCTAAAATTTTCGGTCAAAATTTACCTTTAATCAGTCATATTTACCACGTTTTCCTTGCCACTTTGAGAAATTGTATCCCGCGATCCCTATACTCCACCATACAAAACTTCGTATGATTTTGAATACTTTCTCAGAAGGGGGGGGGGGGCGGGGGTCAGTAAGTCATGTAGGTGTAACACAGTGCTTGATACTATATAAGCGGAACGCCACCATCCGTTGGCGCAGTGCGTACCACGATTTTGTGGGCCAAAAAGTACTCCTAGTTTGTCGGAAAAATCACTTCCTGGGCGTTTCAAGTTGCATTTACACATCGGTTATTTTGAGATCTCATGTCTTAGGATTTTGTCTTTCAATAATTTCAGTAATGCATGATGGGTCCGTATGCAATGAACATAACTAGAGAACTGTTGGTTGGGTGAAATCATTGAAATGTCAAATGTTTAACTTTTGTCAATTATTGATTATCCAGGGGGGAGGGGATAGTGTGCCCCCCTTGCCCCTCCCTGCGGGACGCCCATGGGGCCAAGTCTTGCATGAGTTTTTCTTTACCAGTAAAAACGGGCCCTCTCTATCCAAAGAGGTACCCTTTTTCTGTGCATCAGTATAGCGAGGCCCCCTTTTGGTCGGGCCCCCGGCTCAGCACGTTCCGAGTCCATAAAAGTTACGCTACTGATCAAGCCACTGCGGACTAAACAAAGTCTTGTAGTTTACGAATTCCCGATCCCGTGTTTCCCAAATATACTTGCATAAACTCAAAACCCTATGAATCCTGTTTTGGGTTTCGAATTACTGTGCTATTTCCAGCAATTCAGATACCTAAGAAGATTAGTCGCATGTATATAGTTAACGTGTTTGACTTAATAAGTATTGTCCCTTCCTCCTTCAAAAAGGTCTTGAAATGTGAATAGTAATTGTTTGTTGAAATTTCAGGCTTAATCCCAGTTCATGATCGTCTGCATAGAATATACTTGTAAAGAGAGACAACTTACAGCAAGACCTCTCTTGCGAGCATAATCTTAAGCAACCTTTGGTGAATAAGAAGATTTCACGGAATCCGTTTTCTTTTACTGCTTGCTTCGAAGTCATCGATAGTATCGGGGCATAAGCCTATTGTACATTTACGTCTTGGAAGGAAACGACATTCTTACTGCTTGCTGCAATGTAAACAAAGACAAGCGTGAGCTTCTTGTTAGTAAAGATATCCAGATCCGTTGTTCTAATGAGAGTGAAACAGGATGAATAGAGATTTCGTTGAAGGCAGTGTCATTTACCGTTACCAATAGATATTATCCAACCAATAATACCAATTTTAAGCTCGTTAAAAGTTAACTTGTCTAATGGCTCAGAGGGTAGAGCAGTGGACTGGTAACCTGATGAACTGAGTTCGACTCCACCAATGGTTGGTTATACACGTTTAAAATTTCTTTTTCTCTTTCAGTAGTCGACGCTAAGGTCTTGATATATTAATTCAACCATATAATTTACTAGCTGATGTGATGGCCGATGCTGTTAAGAGGGTGACGAAAGACTCATTCCTCGTCGGTCGTGTAAATCGTGGCTAGGGTTCAAGACAGGCCTCTGGCGATAATACCTCTGGCTGTGGCATGGTGCTTTTTTGTGGCCTAGGATCCCGTACCATGTCTCCCTTGTTGTCGCAAAAGAACCCGGGAGGATGCGCAGAGGGTCGGTCAAATCGACCAGAAGCGTACTAGGTGGCGTGCGTGAATCCTTGCCTTTGGCCAGAGGTGGGGACACTCTCTGCGACCGGCATGCCACCGTCCACTGAATACGTGGCCTGATGAGGCGCTATTCTCCTAAAAGTGAATCTACGGATGCCTTTAAATGCCATATAATTATTTTAGATTAAAAAGTACCCTGTTTCAAACTAGCGCCATCGAATTCCTTAAAAGCCGTTTTTTTCTTGTCACTCTGAAGGTGGAATGGATTTCATTGTAATGGGTTATTTGTGGTAAGCCAAGCAACACATTCAAACAGTCATGCGGTTCACAAGGGTTTGCAGGAACTTAATTAAACTTATTGTTTGACATAAATGTTTAACTTTTATTTTTGATTTTTGATTTTCCATGGGAGGGGCGGGCAAGTGCCCCCTGCCCCTCTCTGCGGACGCCCATGGGTCCAAGGTCCAAGGATTTATGCAGGATCAATGCAGGGGGTCTTGGTTTAGAACATTTGAATGGCCATTTAGCATTTACACATTGTTTCCAGCTGACAAATATGTTTTAATGCTAAAATACATCAAGAGAAATGACAGAACAATACTATCAACATAGCTATACAAATTATTTGTAACTATATACCATGGAATGAGGATTGAGGAATTCGGCTTCTGGATAAATTTTATGTTTTTTGAGTGAGAAACAACATACGGTACTGAAACAACTGATACTGATATGTCCAATGAATGAACTCAATGCTCAAATGCTCATTTCCATTGCTGATGTAAGGAATATTGCAGATGCAATGTCCCGATTTTGTACTCAGTACAAGATTGGCTGGAATAGGGTTTTAAATTGTATACTTTGTTTTCATCATAATCATAAATATCACAACTAGCTCGAAACATACATTAATATCCAATGGGCCCATGATCATGTTGCCCGTATTCCGTATCACATGAAAATATGTAATTTGTCTTGTTCAGTCTTGCACGAGTTTTTCTTTCCCAGTAAAACGGGCCCTCCCTATCCAAAGAGGTACCCTTTTTTGTGCATCAGTGTAGCGGGGCCCCCTTTTGGTCGGGGCCCCGGCTAATCACGGTCCAAGCCCATAGGAGTTACGCTACTGGGTTACGCACTCTCAATGTTAGGGGACTGGGGTTGATAATGGATCAAGTTGTTTGGTTTCCGTGTCCGGGCCTAAGTTATATACCGTATACCAGCACCCTCAAAATTAAGCCTTTTCTGTGATAATAAAGTGATCTTTGTATAGTGTGTTTATGTGTTTGTAAAACGTATGGAAACAGTTAGATGCTTTCAAAACGTGTCAATGGATTACTTTTACACACAATAAATTTGCAATTTTGTTGTAAATGATCATACGCTTACTGCAGAATTTGTTTTCGTCACATTTGTAGCAAATTGTCGAATTGGTGAGATTCGTATAAGCATTTAACAATATAAGAAATTTCCTATATGACCAATGCCATATCCCATGCCCCCCCCCCCTCCCCTCTGCTACCCAACAATGGCTTGGACTATCATGGACCCTACATGTTACCATACCATCACCGTTGACATTTTGCGCTATAAGAGGTAAACTGAAAGGATGACTTCTGCCACAATATTACTTTTATATTGTTATTGACCGTTAGAACAGACAGCAGTCCCGGTTGCATTTCTATAACACTTCTACTTTTTGAGATATGACCCTTTAAACAATTGAAGCTCAGACCACGGCTGGACTACGGTACTTATAATAACGCGCGTATACCATTCAGTCAGTTTCTCAGATGCAACACGAAATTCGATATGAAAGCATGAGATGTTAATGGACTCAAATAACATGTTTAAAATATCATTACAAATGGTGCAAGGACAAAATAGTGTTGGATGGAATCCAACGGTACTCTGTTGTTCATATGAAGATAGGAAAACATGGTTTAGTTGCGGTATCAGGATTGATAAAACATTGGATTATAATTTTAACTTGAATTGAGCAGACGACGTCATCATTCATTATTTTTAAGGAGATGTAGCATATTTTTGTTTAAATTAACGTAATTGAAAAGACCAGAACACCTTAAGAAACGTTAACACATCTCTAATCTTTCCTTCTTTATTTAGTTTTTAGCTTATGCTATTATTTTAATATTTTTTTAAAATCTTAGGCTATGACATTTCAAGACAACATTCCACCTAACGTGTCATTCTCTAAGGCACTGCAAACTCTCATAGCGTAATATTCCCATTTCAACAACAAATGTCTGCAATGCATTATGAAGACCCCGTCAATCTTTCTAATATTGTTTAACATTATTGTAAAGGTCTTATCTTGTTTTAAGACTCGTGTGACTTATCACGTCAATTTGTTCCTTTTTGGCTAACATCTATTGTTTTTACTTTTGGCCAATCCTTCGTCACAGATTCGATATCAAACCCGACTAGATGTTTTCTTGATGCTTAGTATAGCATAAGTCAGTACGGAAAGGAAATGTTTATTAATCCTCATTAAGGGTTTTGTTATTCAATCAGTTGGTTAACACACACTCCTTGATTACACCGGGGATATATATACATAGTATAAACAAATCAAAACAGTGTCTAGGAAACTGGCTGTTATCCCATAATGAGTGAGGTCTGAAGAGAGAGTGACGTAGACGGTCCAGTGTCCAATGACAGTTGGCTATGTTAAGCGCCACGTCGTAATTATACAAACTTAAATCATACAATACAGGTGAAAGCAACGTAGACTGGCATTACTGCCCATATCTATTGCCGAGTAAGTCCATACAAGAATTGAAGGTGATATAACGTGTGAATTTTCTAGAACAGACATAAATTGAACATATTGTGGTGAAGATATTTGGCCTGACTGGTTTATAACATCAAAAGCTGTCTCTTTCTCTTGTGATTGGCTCTTTGGATCAAATTGCTAAATGATATCCCATAATATCGCGCCGTCCGATTCACGACCGATCGTCTTATATAGGTCCAACAAGGTTCACAATGCTTTGTTGTACTTCGATCCTTTCACGGACAAAGACAATGAGAAAGTCAAATGACGACTTAAATAAATTTCAATTTGAATAAACCCATGAAGCCTTACATTGATATGCGAAATGATTATTTTCCGTTTAAAATATGACATTACCAAATAAGGTGAATAGAAACTGAATATTTTCATGTTTTATCACATCTAGCTGTATATACTGAAATACACCAAACGAAACCTTAAAGTTAGATAAAGTCACGTTCTACTCATATCTTTTACATTCAGTACCGTAGACAATTATCACGTAACAAAACGACGATAGGAACTCGGTAAGAGATTAAATATGCAAATGTATGCTGAATACTTTGATCTTAATTAGAAAAATATAAATATTGCAGTTCATTGACTTACACTACATGTATTCAGTTCTTTCGTTTTATATGTTGCAATCAACATTGAACAGTCTTTCCTCACTTTTAAATCTAAGAGGAATTTATTACTAATTGCGGGTTCGAATTTCTCGTTCGTTATGTTGTTCCACGTGAAAGCTCGTGTCATAACAACGTAATAAATGGCGGCACGTGACGTAACATCTTATCGCACGTTCAGCATCTATATCTACCGCAGTGCCTTATCAGACTCTAGCAAAAACCACAATGATCAAAAATGTTATCGTCGGGTACAGGTGACACTTTCCATTCTGTTTAAGACGTGCATTTCTCTTTTAAGTTTAATCAATGACGTCAGAACACCTGGCGTGACGTCAATCTTTTCCATTAACAGTGAGGAAACAAGGTCATCAAGTCGGGAATTAATCCAGTGTGTTTAGTTTTTTTCGGGAGATTCTGATATCAAGGTTGGTGTGTACTCTACGTCCTGCAGTGTCGACGAAAAGACCTCCTTTACCTACAGGCTACACACTCGGGCCGATAATATGAATACGTCTTATATACAACTCACACTCAGTTTTCTGTGTACACCTTAGAACAATATACCGTTAAAATGATCGTTTTAACAAGTAATGCAAGAATTAAGACAAAATCGGCAAATGCAACTTATAACCGTAAACACTTAGATCATTACATTTGAGCCAAATCTAGGGTATGTTGTCAACGGTGAACTATATAGATGGAATATTAATAATGACACTTTCTGTATCAATATAGACCCAACAATGCCTGATGTAAGTTACAGTACGGATGTGTGTGTTTGTGTGTGAGAGGGGGTGGGAGAGTAGGGTTTGGTAGGTATATTAATGGGGGCAATCCGACCACGCACAAGTCTCCATTACCTTGGTTTCACAGCCTTCCCCACTCCCACAGCCAAGACATTCAAATCCCAAACCGATAGTGGCACAAAGTTTACAGTCCTACCGTGATGGTTACATATAGGTATATAGGTTACAGCGCTGAACGATTTATTAAAAAGAATCAGAACCATTCTATTTCATAGAATTTTCTGTTTCTTCTTTCTGTTTTATATTTTCAAGATATTGCTATTTTTTATTATTTAATGTTTCTTATTAATATGGAAAAGACCAAAGCAATGTTTTATTTATGGCTAGAACGGGGTTCTTACCCGTGACCTCTAAGTTACAAGCACAATGCTCTAACGACTGAGTTATAGAACGGATTCTTACCCGTGACCTCTAGGTTACAAGCACGGTGCTCTATCGACTGAGTTATAGAACGGGATTCTTACCCGTGACCTTTAGGTTGCAAGCACGGTGCTCTAACGACTGAGTTATAGAACGGAATTCTTACCCGTGACATCTAGGATGCAAGCACGGTGCTCTAACGACTGAGTTATAGAACGGGATTCTTACCCGTGACCTCTAGGATACAAGCACGGTGCTCTAACGACTGAGTTATAGAACGGGATTCTTACCCGTGACCTCTAGGATACAGGCACGGTGCTCTAACGACTGAGTTATCCAGCCTTGAGTTGGTGGCGATCCATATATATCAATAATTGCTAAGGGCGTCGGTTAGAAGCCTCAGTACCTTGTATACCTTGGTGCTACGCCCATGCTTCCTTTGATACAGCCCAGAAAGCGGCAGGGTATGGATTTCAAGAGAAATTTGACCTTTTTAGGAAAAATATGTCAGACGCCTTGTAGAGAATGAATTGATAGACGGGCCAAGTTTGACTATCAGAGGGCAACGTTTATTACGTACCGTCAAACAGCTAAAGTCGTATGTAAACTCAATATTGCAAATTTCAGCAATATAATTCGTTAATACACAAGTACTTGGTTATGTCTCATGTCTATGTGTGGGCGTGGGGCTGGCGGCGGATGGGGGGGGGGGTTGACGGGGGAGGAGTACCAAGGAAATGTTTGTAAATGGATACACTGCCAATGCAACAGCTCTAAAAATGTAAACGTATGTGCAGGTAAATTAATTTATTGGAACGGGGCCGGGAGAGTGAGTGTGTGTTGGGGGAGGTGCGGGGGGGGGGGTTGCTCCTGTATAACGGAGTCGTAAGTTTGGCCGTAACGGGATATGCTTTGGTGTCATTTACGCGTACTCTACAATAAGTACCTTCACCGACCAAACCTTGCTCTCGAAAGTATCAAATGGCTACCGAATACAGAAAATTTATCATATGTTTTCCTTTCACATAACATTTACGATTCACTCCTTTAATAAACACGTACTGTACTTGAGAACAACTGCAAACGACTGTTGAAGACATGACGACATATAGCAGGTCACGAAACGGTGCGTCCCTCTTGATTAATATTCCCCTTTACCTTAACACCCTGGACTGGAGGTGGGTAGGGGTGGGGGTGATTGGGTAATTCAGAGGTGGGCATGCACGAAATTCACATCACGGTCCATATTAAAACTTATACCCAGTTCACTTAAAGTGGTGCACAGACTCCCGGGGACGAAAAATTGAAATGTTGTGTAAGAAATAAAATATTAGAAAGTTCTACAATGTACAAAACGTGATGTTTTTCCTTTCACAAGTATATAAGCCTGTAGTCAGAGTTCTGTTTCTTTCTCCTGTTTGCCCCGTGTGTTTGCGTGTTTGTGTACTTTGCGTGTTTGTGTGTCGGAGGGGGGGGGGGTGGATTTGCTGAGGTCCGATCTGTGTATGAGCTTGAGAGCTAAGATTAAATGGTGTTTCCATCATTTTTAACTACAATTTTGTGTCGTACAAGTTGAAAAGTTGCCAGTGTATGTGACTTTGCATTTGTGTGCTATAAACTGCATGCAATATGGAATAAATAATGATTTTTCTTTGTAGTGAGGGTGGGGGCGGTTAACGGGACGAGGGGGGGGGGGTGTATGACGCGTGCCAACATTTCCTGTGACAACGTCCCTAGTAGAGCCTACAGATACATCCTCTATGTAAATATTATCCATTGTTATAGCGTCCACGGGCGGCATCAATAGGGTTGTAAAATAGCTTCTTGCAGCACATATATAAATTTCACTTACTTTTAAACAGCTTTGCTTAGTGACCCTAATAGTTTCCTTAATCATTTTGGCAACCCTCGGGAGGCAGATATTGAGTCATTAGGAAATGGAGTAAGGGCAGGTGGTAACCCATCTCCTTTGAGAATTTTCATTTTTAGATAATCGAGGGTGGCTGGTTTTGTTTTGAAACTTTTGAATACCTTAAGTTCCATGATTTGAGGTGAAATTGTGAAAACCTTGTAAACACGATAACTCAAGAAGTCAAGGTTGGACGAAATCTCATATTTAGTATGTAGTTGTGACACGTTAAGTACAAGATTTAATTGAGGTCAAAGATCATTTGGAGTCACCAGACGCCAGATTGAAACCTTGTTTTATAAGACCGTATCTCCCACCGACCAGCCTATCAGATAACATGTGCGTTACGCCTCATACGAATTGGAGGCTATTGGCATTTGGGAATGAGCTTATGGGCATCGGTAGAATCTAAAACTCAAAACTGAAAACTCGAACATATTTGCATTGGCTTCAACGTGCCGCTCGGAAGCCTTACTTTGCGTGCAAAAGGGAGTACTCTTTGTAGTACAGCGGTTCTATTGGACGTTTTCCGTCGTATTTATTTCAGGTTGGATGTAGTTGCCGCGTTTTGACCAGGGCCGTTTATGAAACTTAACAGTTCGTTTAGTTAGATTTTTTACTATGACCAATCTCAATGCGAAATAATTGTGTAAAACGGTTTTAGTTTGGCAGTGCTCATGAGTTTCACGAGCTTTTGTCTGGATCAGCTGTGGATATCAATTTGTGTAGTCTCTTCCACAGGTGTCAGCATAGCTAGATCATAAAAGTAACGTTCGACTTTCGTCACGTTTATGATTATGTGACAACTTGAACAAACCTGGCTAGGCCTGTGAGCAATGTTATGTTGTCTAGGCCAGCAATTAGGGTTAGGGGGTTAGGGTTAGGGGTCGTGAACACAACAACGTGAAGAATACCAGTCAAAATACCAATGTAAATTTAAGATGGCAAAACATCTCCTTACTTATTTCGTAATGTATTTTCCTACTGGCTATCAGTCATAATTCGCAAAGTATAGAACAATTTGATGAGTTTTGAGACAAGTTTGTTGTTGTTGCTGCTAGGATTTTTGAAAGATAGATGCTCTTACAACCTCAGATTTTCATTGCGTAAAAGATCGCTTTGATTTAGGCAGTGTAATGGAGTAATAGCGATATTTTTCGCGCATCAATTTGCAGCTAAAAGACAAGATAAATAACTGGGCAAATGTACGAAGTCGCGCTAATCGAGTAGCGGTTCTAAGCACTGGCGGATCCAGGGCCTTTGTTTGGGAGGGGCCAAAGTGGCGTTAGAGTGATATGGGGGAGGGGTCTAAGGGGAGGGGTGAAAATTTTCTATTGCTGAATGCCCTCAGATGCAATTTGGTGCGACAAAAGTGTACAATGGTGATGTTAATTTACTTCTAAAAAAATGTTTCCCAGGTGTAATTTTCTAAAATATTTATAAAACAAAGTTGGGATCATCTTTCTCAAGAAATTTCATTTTTCATAGGTTATAAATTTCTTACAACCAGCCTGTAACTGCAAAATGGTGATAAACTGTAAATCCTCATGCTCATACATTTAATTTTAAACCAGAAAACGAAAAGGTTTAGACTAGTCTACCACTGATATTCCTCTCGATTTTTTTAATTTCCAATCATATGATTTAGCGGATGTTCGGAAACACTTTTTGGCTCACCTTTGGGGGGGCATGGCCCCCGTTGGCCCCCCCCCCCCCCTTGGCTCCGCCAGTGGACTCAACCTCTAATAATACATAATTTCTTCCCTAATATACTAACTCTCGTAAAGATGGCGTATAGGAATCAACTAGTTCAGCACCGGTGCACTCCCCGCTATATGTTTACATGATATCTTTGGTTACGATCATATGATGTTGCATATACTGTATACGTAGAGTGTAGGATGACCGGCATACCAACTCAATGCATGATACGTTGTCTAC
>JAIPMN010011667.1:0-19668 GCA_020650975.1 Apostichopus californicus
TCTTAGCATGAATCTTTCTTTCTTATTGTCGGTTAGTAGACGCACTTTCTGATGCTACAGTCACAATTTCAAAACTAAAAACTTTTCACATTGATTTTTTTTATTTATACTTTATTTCCTATCACTTTTCATAACATTTAGTCTATAATTGTCGTACTCTATTTGTATTCTTAAAGGAAAGTTTCGTGCAAAATTCTTACATCTATGTCGACTATTTAAATATTCACATTTAGTTGATGATTATTACATTGACATGCGTTAAAAATCATTCCTATGGTTAACGCACATGACCGAATCAAATACATTTTTAACAGATACATGTGTAATACGATGCTATGACCGCCAGAGGGAAAACAAATCATTGGAGAACATACAGTGTTACATTAACCCGCAAAATAGTAAGGGGAACGATTGAAATTAGGAGGTTAATACGTTTTAAGAAGGAATATTAAGATTGACATTGCTTGGTCATGAAAAAAAAAGTTTCAATATGAACTACAGAATTATTAAGATAAACTTTTTGTACACTAATGGAGACGATATTTCAGTATAATGCTAGTATAAAACGGTGATACTTGGCTTTTAAATATTGGTTGCCAAATTACCTAAATCAAATATAAGGTGTTTTGGAGATGTTTGACAAAAAAATAATTGTTGATCATTTTAAGATACATTCTATTTCCTCTTGGGTATTTTTATGATGAACTGATCAATATATATTCGTACGTACTTGCCTGTATTGAAGAGTGTGTTACATTAATACGTTAATTGTGTAATGATTTACAGATACCTGCCCAGCGAGCAAATATCCGAGTTGTTGTCAGTTATAAATTGTATTACTAAACATATTAACAATTTCGTGAAAAGCCCATTTTAAAGTGTTTTGATTGCTCTTAGATGAACTGTTACAATACTGAGGTTTTCTTAGCTCGTTTAACAAAAATAAAAAATTAAGTTAATTTGCGTAAAGCTGCAATTTTTATGTACACGAAAAACCTATCAATACTTTAATTTTGACATATTAAACTTCTGTGTATAAGAAATTATTTTTTGCGGAATACTAAATCCAACATATTAATCATATCAGTATAACGTTGTAAAAATAGCAATTTAGAAATTAAACTTATTTAGAACTTTAATTATCATTTCCGCATGCATATTTTTTCTTTTAGAAAATCAAAAGCTGTTCTTTATTTATTTTATCATACTAGTTCGGCAGTAATTTTGACGGAGAGATAAATTTTGTATTCGTAAAATATGAATTATTTTATGAATTGATGAAACAAATTGTCATCGTGAAGGAATAACTTCTCAAGTTCTTTCTTGACATTGTTACTTGTTTTATACATTTGCATTTTAAATTTCATCCGATACTTTCTTTGATAAACAAATGATTAGTTCACAAGTTAATAATAATGTTATATTTCCTAGCATAGGATATTGGATACTTAATCATGTGTAGGGTTTTGAAACCCTTATGCTCTCGTTACAAGACCGTTTAGGCTGTGCACTCAATATGGACGAGAAACTTGTTGTATTATAAACAGAATTGTGTGAATTTGAGATATATATAAGTGATAACATTTAGACAATATGTATATGTATTTTGTTTCAAAGCTCTTCTCCAAAGATATTCGTCTTGATTTTAAATAGTTTAGCCTCTAAAAAGACATGTCAAAGGTTAATGTTCTGCCTAGTAAAATTCTGTTGTAGATTTTCTTTTTACGCGTTTGATTGATTCTCAAAAAATCAATGATGTAATTCATAATTGGGTATCAACTAATGATACAGGATGGACAGTACGAATAGTGGGGCTATCAGAAGAAAATATAAGGGCAAGATAATAAATGCAATAAAGTAATAAATTGAAATAATTGTGTTCAGAATGATGCTCGAAAACGCACAACATTTCAAAAAAGAACATATCTAAGTTTCTAGAAAGTAACAGTTGAATAGAGCCGATAGCTCATCAATCGTAATATTCTCTACAAATACTCGAGGCAACAAGTCAGCGCAGGTAGACCGTTGTTATATTGTATATGTAGAAGAAAAAAAATTACAGGATTTTTTTAATCTGAAGTTAATAAAATACTGAGTTCGACATGGTCAATCAGTGAAAAAAAGTATACAAGTAAAACAAATTAATTCAAGTTTACTTTGAAGAAATTAATTTCATTTTATTAAAATTTTAGAGACTTACCCGAAAACCATTTGAGTTTAAAAGCAGCAACACGGCAAAGACGAAAATATAGTTGCGTCGAAGTTCTGCCATTGATCCAAAATGAAACAGAGAAAAAAGGGTGCACGAAATAAAGGAGATGCTTGCTGACCTTCTGAGACAGTGACAGAAGTAATGAAAGTGAAATCGTTACACAAAGAGGGACCTTCATACGTACGGATGTCCATTTACACCGCGTAATTGATCAGTTAGTCACATTTAAGATCCATAATTTATGTTATGCAATCTAGTGTGTCCCATATCGACATCTGTTATATTATGTAAGTGTCATTATTAGTACAAGATAAATATGTGCTATATATTACTTAGAAGCTCTTGTATCTCAAAGTGTTATTTAAGGAACTAATCAAACACAAGGAAATTATTATAATGGGTGTTTACATCTAACACAATAAATGTCAACTTATTTGTATTTTGAACCATTACTGGATTAAATGACTATATTTTAATTGTCTTAATCTTGCCACATACGTTTACGAGTTAACAAATAATGAGTCAAATATGTAAGGTGAATGATACGCACTAAAAACTGTGTTTTTTCGTCGTTTAAACCTTTCTACTGATATGGGACATAATGTATGCAAAGGACGCTCACAACGTATTAAAATACTTTAACACCATATCGCTCGGAATCGTGACATATCAATATCAAACAGCACCTTCCAGATATGAGACGAATCACATGAATAATAATTTCTGCTGGCATATCAAGGAAATAGACTAATTCTATTCCACGATGTGGTTTTGTTTTAATTTATTGGGGTGTTAAAACTTATCAACAATTTGGTTAAAACAACAACAAAAACCCAATATTCATGTCTCGTACAGTAACTAACTACTGTTCAATAATATTGTTTTTCCACCCGATATTCAAGGCTCGTACATTAACTACTATTCATGTCCTGTAACACATGTTTTGAACACAAAGTAGTAAGTACTGATAATTATTGATACACGGTTGAGGGATATAACAGTAGTTGATGTGCCAACCATTTGGTGCGAGTTCTTTAATACGCGATTCTAAAATGAAGTTGTATCTAGTCGTTTTATGCTATCAGTAAGCCTATGGGTATACCGAAACATGGCCTTTCTTCGTTCTCGGCATGACGAATTGGCGAATTGGCGTAATTTATAAAGAGTTGTGAACTGGAATAAAACGGTACAGTACTTACTTTACTCCAAACACATAGCTAGTACAGTAACTACTGGTGTCACCCGTAACACATACTAACTACTGGTCATGTCCCGCAACCGTGCATCATTAATTTTTACTTTGAGTTTTTAACACGGTAACATGTGTTACAGGTGGCACCAGTAGTTACTGTACTAGTTATGAGTATCGGCTGGTTTTCCACATACTAGTATATTATTCGTTACAATATCACTCAGGCAGTAAATTGTTCAAACGATACAATTCCCTTTAAATTATCATACCCAGGAACTACCTATTCCATACGCAATTTGACGGACACTATGTTATTTATTTTGATTGCAAAGTACCATAACTGTTTTAACTTTACACAAACATTTACAAGGTTATGCCTTCTATTTTCATTGCTGGCATGTAAAAGCTACTATATGCTAAACAACGTGGCTGGCAACTTACCATACTTAACGTATGATATCAAGTGATTTAGCCACGTAGCACTGTTCCAAGTTTTCGATATGATGACATCACAAGGAAATACATCTTGAATTATGACGAATCGTTGCTGGATTCTTTACTACAATGAGACAAATGCATATTGTTAGACGTAATCATCTGTGCCAAGAAATCGGAGGTCATACTTCTTTGTTAAATCATTTGCATACCCTCTTCCTCGTTTAACGTAGTTGTGATTACAGGATTGTATTCGGAATGTGGTGACAGAGGATCAGAGTGAAGTATTATATAAGCCTACTAAAAGAGATCACATTAAAGTTTACTGTGTTAGACAAAATGTTTGACACTGGATTAAAATGTTAACTGATAGTAAGAAACAACCAAATGGTTGTACCCGCATATTTGCTGTGAGTTACAATGAATGATATCAATGGGTGTATAGTACATGATGATTTGGTCAAAATGATACAAAGATATGTCTTTAGTATCTCTAATTGTAATATTACAACAAGGAAGTAGGCGGTCTCAATGACAATCATTGTGACATATCGGAGGAGAGCCATCACCTAATACTTATAAATGATAAGCGCTTATTCAAACACATTTCTAGCAATATTTAAGAAAATTCGCCAATAATGAGTCATTGTCGGAGTATTATTATATTTCTCTCGTGTTCTTCACCATTTTCTCCCAATCCGTCTAAGTGTTTTTATTTTTACTGTACAGAGTAGCCTATGGAAGTCTTAGCCATAATTGTTACTTATGACTTATTCGATCAATATAAAGAAATACCATTCAAAGACGTTTAGAATATTTGCACCTGCTCATGCAAGTGTTATGTCCCACCCTCTAACACAACAAAGATCACTTTGAATTACTGGTAGCAAGTTGGTAATCAAATATTCGGCATCCCATACTGCTTACAATTTCTGTCATCGGACATATCGATTTTCACAGATTCTAGGATATAGAAATGAATATTCATGTCTTTTTGTCAATTACCAATCACATATATGTGGATAAAGATGTTTTGATTTAAAGTGTCGTATACGCCTCCTTTGTGTATATAATAAAGTTGTGCAGTGATGAGTGGGATTGGGATACGTTAGGACTATGGGATATTGGAAATGGTTCTATTAAAGTTCTAAACAAAATATAATTGGAAGAGCTCCCTCTATTCGATTCCGGTGGGTATATGGATCGGAGGACAACCTTTACAACATATACTCTATGAAATACTTATTTGTGGAGTTGATAAGCGATTATTCAAACATAATGTTGTTATAATTTTCCAGATAACCACCTTACGTGTTCGTGAGAGTGGTAGTTTTAATCGCTAATACGGATTAATCGTGGTAAGTTTAGTAAATAGCTGTTTCGTTAAGCTGCAGACAGGTCTCATATTTTGTCACCAGTGTTTTTTTTACCCAATGCAGGTTAATCAGTAAGTACTTTATAAAGCGATTCAATACTTCGTCCATAGAATTTTCGAGTTAGTGTTAGAGCGTAAAGTCGCATAGGCCTATTTTAATGAACTATATGATAGGATGTTGGTGTACAGGCGCGTATCCAGGGGGTGTTGGGGCGCGCGCGCCCCGGGTAAGAAAAAGAGTGGAGAAAAGAAGAGAGAAGAAAAAAGAGGGGAAAATGGGGGGAAGAGGAGGAGGAGGAGGAGGAGGAGAGGAAGAAAGGGAAAAGAAAAAGAAGAAAAGGAGCGAGTAGAAGAAAGACAACTGGAAGTGAAAGAGGAACAGTGACATAATTTCAGCGCTGATCCTTATTATATACACAGTATAGCCAGTGCTATGAAACCAACTGTGGCTGGTCTCGAACTCGACCGAGTCGTCGGGGAACATGACGCATTTCGGTATTAGACCAGGATCTATATGCGCTAGACATATGTCCTTCGATTCAACACTGCCATCTAGAGATAAAAAGTTATACACTCCGAACTGAATGCTTATTGTTACCCCAAACCTAGTACCGTAACTCGTACAATGAATCTTAAAATAATTCCGCATGCGATTGGAGAATTGAGCACATCTCCTGTAGATATCATGTAGTGGATCCAAGGGCGCATCATGGGCGAGGGCGGGGCGTGGGCCCACGCACCCATCACTTCTTGAGATTGTTCCATCTGCATGAAAACGCGCGCCCAAAAACCTTACGCCACACCCCTTTAATCGCTTTCCGGTGAGTTACGAAACTTAATTAATGACCTTCGCCCGTAGTACCAAGACCTTGACAAAATCCGGCAACACACCACTTCATCGATAACAAGTGATCGGGTTGTGTATAAGTGACGTCTAAGGTTCGTTCACTCAACTACATGGAATGTGACCACTCCCGATTTTGCAATTTCCCAAGATCAGGCCCCGAAAAAGACCCAAGTACACTGTACTGTATGACTATCTAGCAATATCTAGCGATATCTAAGGATGAAAATCCCAAGATCTTCCCTAACCTGAAGGCAGATAGAAAATCGAAGCCTTCAGTGTGTAATGAACTTGAAACTGTGCGTCTTTCGAAATGAAAAGAATGTTGGGCATTGCACAATACACAGATAAAATTTAATTATTTCAGACTCATTTCAATTATTCGAATTTGTAAAGCAAACAACAGATATCACATCATATCAGTGAGCATGAAAATGGCGTTCCAGGATGAACAGCCTCCAAACTGTCTATGTGTGTAGTCATAGGCGTAGGAGCTCAATTTGATTGGGGGGGGGGGGTGTATCGACTTGCCCGTAAAATATAACCAACATTTTTTGCGCGCTCCGCGCGCGTTCAACATGTTAATGTAAATATCATATATATGGCCAGCATTGGATATTACATCGTTTGCAATCGTGTACCGTACGGTCCGTGAAAGTTGCGCAGTATACCGCGGGGTGCTTATGTAAACAACGAAATGTCTTATTTAGATGGAGAAAAAGCATGGAGGTCCAATTATGTCAACACTCTCTTTTACGTTAGTAATGCCGATTTAGTCGGGCTTAGAACTTTAATTTTATTACCAAGGAGATTTTTTTTTAAACTATTGATTTCCTTTAGCTACGTCATTACAATTTAATTTTCTTTCAGTAGGTGCCCGAAAAATTCTTAGCATATTGCCCGAATTTTCACAAAATATTTGGATGGGAATGGGGGGGGGGGGGCTGCATCCCATGCCTCTTACGCATATGAGTGTAGTGTTCGAGTTCGGAAATATCTGTCATTTTTCATTTCCTTCAACGAACTTTTAAAGTAGCTTTAAAGTAGCCGTTATAAGAGGTTGTAATATTTGTACACCAATAAATTATTAAAGTCTGAATTTTCGAAAATTCCCTGACCAACATTCTTCATCATACTTTCCTTAACTCCTGCAATTGTGACCGGTCTGTTAGGGGTTGAAGGAGGTTTTTCTATATTGGTTGTCCATAGATGAAAGTTTGTGCAACATTATGGGTATGTTTCGAAGTGAATTTATTCACGAGAAATGTGAAACAAATAATGGGTTTAACTTTGAAAAGTGGGGCTGACGGGTATTGTGGGCCGCGACGTAGAATCACCTACAAAAGCAATGATCCACAGGAGATGAGATGAGGTCGAACATGATGTGTAACTGGTGACAATCTTCAAAAAGGTTAGGAATGAAAAAAAAAACTATTGGGAAATACTTGGTTCTCAGGCAAAAGTGTACATCTGGTTGGTCATTTTCAAGCCCGAGAAGTGCCATTTTCGGTGATCTGGGGGAAAGAAAACCAGAATTTTTCTTGTACGCTACGTGCCAACCGATGGTGGCGCTCCGCTTAGATAGTAATTCGCGCCCCCGGGGTACAAAATCCTGGATACGCCCCTAGTGTAACTAATCACATTGATTCAATTCACAGCTTCGTAGCTTATTCCGTTGATAGGCCTATTAAAAATATTGTTCATATACTTAATTGTTAGACTTAATAGCACAAAAGCCTCTGACGTTATACATGATAAAAAGGCAAAAAATAAGCAACTTGGTACGTTTGTCTATGTATGACGTTAAATATTAGTTCCGCAATGTTGTGTATTAATGAAATACAATTTATAATTAAACTAAGAATGAGCGCACAGTGGAACAAATTGTGTTTCATTTAACCTACACTTCATTAAATATTATGTTAATATTATACTCCAATACAACAAGAAAAAGAGGAAATTTTGTCCATTTTCGACAAAAAGACTCATTTAACTATTGACAAGTTTGCAAGCCTAAACGTGATATTATTTCAAGAAAGATAACGCTCAATTTAACATGATTATTGAATAATTATTATCACTTATAGTGATAATATGGTACAGTGGTACATTAAAATTGTACATCAAACTTGAATTTGGTATGTTGCAGTCTGTTAACAAACACTATGTTCAGTCCAGGGTGTATATCTATTCTTCGTTTAAGTTTTAACTGACCCTTTTACATAGTTTAGGTCCATCAATTAAAGTGACTGCACTATATTGTCTAGGACAACGACATTGGGTCAATTCCCCAGATGCAACATGAAACTCAATCGGGCAAAAACATAAGATTTTATGTTAACAATGTGTTAAACATTTGACGGTTGTTGTTGAAAGTCATGAGGTCTTCTGTTGCATACATGAAGTTAAAAAACACTTGCTTGAGTTATTAGATGATTAAAACAATGCATTAACGTCAAATGTAGCTTAACATTTATCAAATGTTAAAGGTGAATATCGTAAAAACCCCAATAGCTATTGAAACATATTCAACACTCATTTTGTTTTTGTTTTTTTACTATAAAATATCACAACGGAAGAGCTACTTCAGGTCATACTTCAAGACACATGCAATGTTCTTGTGTTATATATACTATTCTATTTTTTTCTGTTGTATCTTACAATTACATTATGTACCTGAATGTGTTGTAATGATGTAACTGTTGTTGCATGCTGACCGAGTTGTATTATCTAGGCTGTTAACAAAACAATTTTAACCACACTGTTCCCTAGTACTCCAACGTTTTGTTCTCTCCACCATTTAAGTTAATTATTTGAGAAAATCAACACCTTCGACGAATAAAAAATAAAAATGAAAATGTGGGATTGACTAGATGTTTCCATTCAACAATTACACTTACTGGGAAGAATCATGACATGAAATAAAAAAAAAATATGTCTACATAATCCACTTTGCAGTTTGGCTACATGAGTACGTTTCTGTTTTAATTGGAAAAGCCCCCTCTAATTGCTTCAAACATATTTGTATCAATATTTAAGATAATTCACCAATATTAACGCAACCATTTATTCAAGAATACTTCGTTGTCGGAATGTTTTTAACTTTCTCTCGTATTCTTCATAATTTTCTCCCACTTCGTCTGTGTATTTTGTTTTGGTTTACAGAGTAGCCTATGTAGTTCCTAACCATTATTGTTATTGAAAACTAGGATATAAAATTTATATTCAAGTGAAATTGTCTATTGTCAATCAAATATAAGTTAAAAAAGATCTTATCATTTTCAAGCATCGTTTACTCCACCTTCGTACATATATTGATAATGCGGTACAGTGATCAGTAAGATTTACTATTTAATATCAAAATAAAAACCATCCCCTCTTTATTTATACATCCTTGTGCGTTTATTGGATAGACGTTTGATGGTAAGATCCCTTAGATGTTTCTTGTACCATGACAGTTAAGACTTTCTGGAAACGAGGTAACGGTACATTGCTTTTTGCTACCACATTGGCGGCGCATTCACATAAACTGGTAATTAATTTGGTATCCTCGTGTAGTAGGAAAGCCTTTTGCCTTTTGGAGGAACATTTTGATACAAACAATCCATTTCACGGGCATGGTTTCTAAAGCGAAGTGATGCTGGTGCCATGGTGGCGCTTCAGTTCACAAAGGAAAGTTATAGAACTTGGGTACGTAAGCATACTGGGTCTCATGTGGAAAGATTTTGCACTAAAATCCGTGGGCGTATAAGGCTTTAGATCGATGCATAGGTATCCGTATGGTTCCTTGGTAGCATCTTCAAACGCGTCCTGCATAAATTTGACTTGCTCTGGATACTTCTGTTTTGCCAAATGTGAGACCTGGGTTTTGTCTCTAGGGCTTTTAAGTAAGACGATGTAATGTGTGATATTACTCGTTTCCTTTGCCAGTTATAAAAAATTGTGATATAGATCATGGACATATTTCATATGATCATCTTTCTATTAACATCATATTTCTACGATGAGTTTATTTTGGAAAACCAATCATGTATGCGTTGATCATTCCCATTGACGTCATGATATAGAATAAAATCATACAATTTTGTAAGATGGGTCAAAATTTGTCTCCAATTCCGACGGGAGACCCTCAACAAAAGGATTTTAGAGAGGATCACAGACAGCTCCAAAACAGATGGCTGGTATTCCCCATTGTAATGCACAACCCACTCAGGCGTATAGTCGTATTTTTTGTTTTTCAAATATCATCTTAACAATAAAGAAAACATGTATCGACTATGAAAAGGACAATATACGCAATTGTATCATTAGAGCTACCGTCATTTTAGCTTACAAATAATTGAATCCTGATAACCACGCACACTTCTTATTAAAATGATTCTGGCAATATGAAATGCCAGAAATAAGACGTCCAAAGGAGTAAAATAAAATTATATTTGCCCAACTCTAACGAAAATTGCCACCCAAGTACTTCCCGGTTCTCCTTTTATTTAATTATTTTGTATTAATGACGGTTCCAGAAAAGAGGGTTAATTGTCTATGAATACGTTACGAGTTTAACCACTACTATCACAACGTCATATTCAGCGTATACAAACACGCTCACTCTTCTGGTCAGGGCGTGCTCAAATTGCATTTCAAGACGCACATTACCCTTTTTCGGAGATTAAAGTGGCCTGCGCTGACTAGGTCAGGTATCGTATCAACGACATACAACGGGTAACCTTTGGCGTGGTCACTACGACTGATCTGATTGCCTTTGTCACTGAACATACTATTTAATCCCGAATACAGGAAAAAGACGTAGCGATCATCCGTAAAATTATGGCGTAACGGTTCCAAGTTATCTGTTCACCGTCGACGTTTAAAAAGAATGTTAGGTCCATGAAGTTGAATGGTGCGAAGGCGTTGCATCCACAGTCTCTCTCTATATTCCAGCCGCTTTGAAGTTGAATTACTACCGAAGCATTATACATGAATATACATCACCAAATATTTGTGAAATGATAACAACCTGTCAATACGAACCAGCAATTATCTGACGGTATGGATAAGGACAATACGTCAGTTTATTTATCTATTTCTTCATTTAAAATAGTTGTTCTAGGTTACTGGATATTGCTTCAACATATTAAGGTCAAAGCAACCATAGATTATTTCAAATTTCATTTTCTTTTCGTTGTAGTAATTGGCATCCATAAATGAACACAATGCTATGGTATTGCAGAAATATCCGAGTCATATTGTCACTGGTGTAGGTGCTAAAAAGAGCGGATGGGTTGCTGTCAGTGAAAAATATAGACATTAAGGCCTTTGTTATAATCTTTCCACTCTTTAAACTTTGTTTATTTGATGTTTTCTAACAATTGCTTCTTATATTGATAAAGACCGCACTTGTTTCCTTTTCATTTTTGAATGTTTGGATTTATTTTATCTCAAGTTTTACTCCCATGCTTCCAATATAGAAATTACTTGATATATATTCAGGAAAATGGTAGTAGAGGGAAATTCCAAGGTTTGCAAGCGATAACAAAACTTCAGTAAATAAAATGTTTTGCCAGTTTTACATTTTTCTATTCGTTATGTCATTTCGATATCAAGGTAATTTAGATATTTCCATGTGTTCTTATGTTACTCATCACGTCTGGCTTGTGATTTTGCCCTCTTAACGAACTATCCGCAAGGTCGCAAATAGTGCGACAACTTATTTCCTGTAACGTGAAAGAAAAACTAAGGATCTAATGTTTACAAAAGGGCCGACAAAGGACCACTTTCCATAAATTAAAGTGTACCTTTTGTCACTTTGAAAATAACGTGTTTGTCATTGTTGTCATCTTAACGAAAAACAACGCAAGTTCTTTGAATAATCAACAAGACTCCATTATCTGTTATTGAATACCAGGGATGTGGAGTCGGGATACATAGGCCACTGTCATCCCGTGCCCCCCCCCCCCCCTCCCCACTTATGCCCTCCTATTTCTGTGAAATTCTTGAAAATGACACTCTTCTTTGAATTTGTAAGTGTCAAGGGGATTCATGTCGGAATATCACTCATATGTGTTATATTTCAAACATAGCAGTACGCGTTATATACGTGCTGGGGTTAGTGGGGATGATCAGGTGGTTTATCGTACTTAACTAGGAATTCGAAGAACGATCATTTCTTTAGTCGGGACAATCAAGCAGATGACCAAATGAACAAGCACTACATCATATTTTTCCATGGAGATGAGTGAGAAAGAATGAAAGTTATGCAGATTACTGTAAAGTGAGTGAGTCTGGTTGAATACATACCTTTGGCAAATATCTTATTAAAGGCGTCTCCCAGAACTCTGGTTATATATGATCAACTTCGTGTGCATATAAACGCTTCTTTTATTATCGAAAGCAAATGTATCATCTAATTGTGTCAATGTAAGGATATTGATTCATGAATAAGAGGGCACATATTCTGGTGATTTCGGTTGATTGTGTTCTTTCTGCATACACTAGTGCGCTTTACTCTGGCAGTAGAACTGTTTTCTCAAACATATTACATAAATAACCCAGAAAGTAAATCGAATCGTATAAGATATCGTTCATAGTTAAGCGATGTCATAACATTGCCACTTGTTTTTATTCAATATAATCGCAAATTTTGGAAAGGAATATTACTGGTCAGTATACTGATGTATTTTTTTAATATATTTTATTTGCATCACTTCTTAGTATTCTCAGTGACATCACTACTGATAACATTTAAATAAGTCGAATTCAATTCCATTTTTGAAAACTCTGGACAAATTATCAAATGCCATCGAGTTTCCTGTGATCGTTGTACCCCTCTTAAATTGTGTTACCGTCGTTTGATAGTTTGCCCCATAACATAGTATTGCATTGGAAGGCTAACTAGTGTCTCTTTCCTTCACTTCCATCTTTCAAATACGCAAACTTGTACTAGCTTCGATATGTACTTCCTTGTTTAATATATGTTATTATATCGCCAACCGTTTCCTGTCCTTGTTACCTTGAAGACTTCAAATCTACTACTTTGATCATTGACTTGGCCGTATTTTCATTGTTGTTGCTGTTATACCGCAATCAGAACCGTGAAGATTCGTCCAGAAGATACCGCGGTTATCGTTGTACGAGTAGTCACCATTCAGATTGGAGTAGCCGCAGGAATAGAAAGTTGTCGCATAGACCGGGTTTTTGTTTCGGCAGTATCTATAACGGTAATAACCACTACAGCCATCACAATTATAACATTTATAATGATAATAATAATAATAATAACAATAATAACAATAGTAATAATAATAATAATAACAACAACAACAGTCAGAGTACTCGTATCCACCAGTAGCCACGCGCTCGCTGAATGAGTAGCAGTTGCTGGTAGAGCCCGTGCTACTATCGTCTGCATACCACCAGCCACCTCGGTGTTTTTCTGCGCAGTCGAAGGTCCTCGATCCATCGTTGTCTTGATCGTGCGTACTAAATCGATGCCCTGAATTTGCTCCCATAGCATTGTTACCTGGAAGAAAATTAGCAAATACTGAATGAAGGTATTTTCTTGTAAAATACGAAGTTTTTTCTTTTATATATACTGGACATTTTTAAGTCACTTTAGGTTCGTTCGCTATATTTGTCGGTTATAATTGCGTTTGTTATTTGTTCGTTTAAGTTGGGCTTACGTTATATTGTTTGTGGTTTCATATACGAGTTCTAAATTATCGTAAGGGAGTTTACAATATTGAACAAAGGAGTCAAGTTTGCGAATTTAACTGGAGCGGTTTCAATTCTGTCAATTCGTCTGGGACCTCATTTGAAAACATCGTTAATTATTACAATATATTTCTTAATGTCAATATTGTATTTATATTATTATTTATTTCCCTTCGACAAATATTAATTAATAATATAGTTGTGAGTAACAGATTAACAGAAATGTAAACGGTGCATTTGTTGAAGTGTTCACATTCGGCATTTTGTAATATGTATAGTTTTGACTGTTCAATATATGCTAGGTGTTCAAATAAGAGTGAAAGAATTAAAGTGTTTGATTGTATCATTCATGTCATCATCTTCTCTCGTGATAACGTCTTATATTTCATACTGACGGATTAATTTAATATGATATCAACAAACTAATAGTTTACCATATGATTAAACATTTCTAACGATAAGAAATACGGCAAGAAATGCTCTTTAAGAATGTAACACATACAATTCGTCTCGACTGATCTCTTAGAAAATGTCCGAATTATTTGATACTTTTGTTGTTATTATTGTAATATCATTGGCCTTTCAATCAATGTAATGAAAAAATATTGCATGGTCAAATTAAACTTAATTTTCTTTTGTTTGAAAATGATAAAGTTGTTTTTAAAGAAACTAATTTAATTCACTGTTTAATAACATATTTCAATCACAAAGTAAGCTGAAATGCTGCAGCAGTTCTTAGGTTTTCAGACTTGTTATTATTCCTTTATGTTTTAAGCTCGACATTTGCGAGCAAGCAGACGCTACTAACTATATAAGAGTGGTTGATATGATATATTATGGTGTTACAACAATATATAACTTACCAACACGTGCTAAACTGCAAGGCAATTGTATAATGAGCAATGCGCACGGGACTCTAAGCTCGACGTCTAATACAGTTCTACATTAGTATATACACTATATTTATAACATGACCTGAGTATATGTACGAGTACAAATCCAAGAGTGTGATTACGACTACAGGTAGTTATGCTAGAATGATATAACGTAATAACTACAAGTATGCGTATGATTGACATTTAGCACAATACATACCAGCATTTCCATTGTAGCTACCCAATGACAGTCGGTATTTGTCTCTCTCGTTACTGATTCTAAATGATGAATAACGGCTGTGGTATGTTGATCCTTCCCTGTTTGTCTTTTCTATTAGAAGTTGGTAGGCTTTTTGGTTTGTCAATTTGTATATGTTATCGTTGCCAATCCAATGATCTCCTGTTGGAATTCCAAACCCATTTTTGTACTCATTCCAGTTTCGATAAAAGCTGACGGAACTACTTGTACGTCGTTGCAAAATCTACAAAGAGAATCAATTAGTTTATAGATGGCAAGTAAGTAATGTATAAAATGTCTCATTGTACTACAATAAGTAAGAGAAATTAATTGGTGAAGGTCAATAATCCAATTTATTTTAAACTGAAAGGAAGAAGGATCAATTTAATTAAATAATTGAATGATTTACTTCAAAAGTTAGTGAACGAAGTCCTGTCATATGAGAAAACACAAGTTTAACATAGGAAAGCTTTTGCGTGGCAATGACTAAAACTTACTGTCCATCCCCCAGTAGACATTTTACAAAAAACTTCAAACCCGGAGCTTCCAGCGGGATAAATGGTATATTTTGCGTTATTTCTTCTACCCGCTGTGTATAGATCAGAACAATCTCTCGGTCCACTGCGGGTACATGTAACACCATCGCCTTCAAACCATTCGATACAGTAACATCCACGGATATCATTCCGCGCCTCGCAGGTTGCATCTGCACTACAACTGTACCTCTCACTTGTAAGTACGTTACTGTTGCAAGTTATTCGTAAGGAACAGTCAGAACTAATGTATGATTCACCTCCCTGGAAAGATAAATGTTAAATGACATATACCAAAGATAGTAAAATACATGTTAATTTGTTACATTTTTAACGTCTTTTGATGACGCACTGGATTAACCTTAATATATGGTCACGAGCGTTTTAAATAGATTTGGTAACGTTCGTCGTTCTCAGTGTATCAAATGATGCGTTGCCATGATATGCAATTTGGCTAGATCTAAATTAATTATATGCAAAGCATTTAAAATACCCTACAAGTATCGTACTCACCCTTAATACACTTCCTTTGGCAGCAACAAAGCAGTTGTGGGTGCACGTCACTCCATCTCCTTGGTAGTTTGGATTGCAGTAACATTTACGGACACCGCTCCTCTCATCACATGTTGCATTATCACTACACTGGTAACTCGCCTCTATGATCTGGTTGTTCCTACAAGTTGATCTTTGTGTACATCTTGAATTGACGTAAAACTCGCCTTCCTAATTTAAGAAATTTAGCGGGATAAAATAGTAACAATAAATCAATTATGGATTTGCGGTTGTAACAGTTAAATGTACAGAATTGCAAGAATGGCTGGCCAATGCAAATTTCCTTTTCTTGCAAAGGGTATCAAATTTTAAGATAGTTTAATGAGGTCTTTGCAGCCAACACTGATGTTGGGGGCCTAGGTATTTGCCATCCTTTTTTTTAAAAGTAGCTGTCAAATGTTGCCTTCCTTGAAAGGTTTGTTGAAACTGAAAACTCAAGTTACAATACGTTTGAAACGCACGATTTTGGTAAGATGTATCTAATAATTTTGTTTAAGATTGATAAGGGAATGCACACCCGTAGAAGGGATACTATGAATCCGACTAAATATAATTCATCCTTTGACTGACAGTTTTGCCTGGCCTGTTCGAATGAAATGGAATCAATGGATAACCGCGATGCTCTCGCCACACGGTTATCTTTAAAAGTAATGTGATACTTGACACGTTTAAATAGTAAAAGATTTGTCTCAAATTATATGGACAAAGAATTATGAGCAAAGCATTTAAAATGGCCTGAAAGAACTACAATGACCCTTAATACACTTCTTTTGGCATCAACGGAGCAGTTGTGGGTGCACGTCACTCCGTCCCCTTCGTAGTTTTGATTGCAGTAACATTTAGAGACACCGTTCCTCTCATCACAGGTTGCGTGATCACTACACTGGTAACTCGCCTCTATAATTTGGTTGTTGCTACAAGATGATCTTCGTGTACATCTTGAATTGACGTAAAATTCGCCTTCCTAATTTAAGATATTCAGCGGGTAAAAATAATCAGGATGGATTTGCGGTTGTCACAGTGAAAGGTACAGGGTTTCAACGGTGGGTGGCCAATGTAAACTTCCTTTCGATTGATCTAGGTAAGGGTATGAACCTTTAGGAAATGTTAATGCGGTCTTTAAAGTCAATTCAGATGAAGCAGGCCCACGGATTCGCCATAAAAAAAAAAGATAGCTATCAAACAATTAATGAAGAGGAAAGCATTTAAAATGACCCGAAAGAGCCGTACTGACCCTTAATACCCTTCCTTTGTCAGCAACGAAGCAGTTGCATTGGTTCAGAGGGATGCATTGTTCTTGATGTCTCAGATAATCACCGACACAAACGCATTGCTCTGTTTCTGTGCGAGATGTAGGTGAGATGCAAGTATCAGGGTCGTCGCAAGTCCTCTCACATATCTCATTGCTAAAGATCTCATTAGCCGGACACCGTTCAGGGATTATTCCTAGAGAACAGGAAAGAATAAAATGTAAATAATAGTAACTTGATATAGACACGAAAAATATGACATGTGGGAAAGAATAGTTTTGTCATTCCTTCCCTCTCATGTCATTCTTATCAGATGGTTTAAGAAAAAAACACACACATTCAGAAACAGTTCGAATGTATACAGAACAATTTAAATCAGGTAGTGGCTGTTCCTTATTCAACTTTATGTTCATATTTATTCAACATTACGAGATAATACTCCATAATTTGTTGCACAACTGGTCTGAAACCATATAGTCATAGCTTACTTCTGTTTCAGAGTTTCCTCGGAGTTACTATACTACTTTTTGACAACAGTGATTATTAATAACAACGTTGGTTGTTCTGATCAAACTGGGAGACGGACCTGTTAAAGTGTAAACATTCTGTTCTGCAAATGTTAGATACGGTTCCTTGTTCAGAACCAAGGTTAGTGTTGAGTACGAAGCAGTAATGTAGTAAGTGCGTAATCACAATTCAGCTAATGGAGGCATTTTCGAAATCTAGTATAGATACTAATGCAATATTAATATTTCAACATATCATATATATCATAGCATGTTGTAACCGCTACTTTATGTATTGTAGCACCGTTGTACTCGCTGGTATACTCTATGTATACTCGTACTATATGTATTGTAGCAGTATATTCAAGCTAAGAAAATGTTTGACATGTCAATTTTACTTCCAAAATATCAATTCGTTCTCAGAATAAACCTTTCAGTTTATGCACGTTTACTTTCGACATTTAATAAACAAATACGAGTTATTTTGGCTTTATGTTTAATAAGAATGTAAACGATACTTACCATCTGATATTTCGATTGTACCTAAACTAGATATATGATAATCCCCCCTTTCATCTGAGATACGAAACTCGTCATACGTTACATAGTAAGTATCTCCAGCAACGTTCTCAAAATCCAGTCGCAGTTGATACCGCTTTTGATTTAATAAGAAGGCAATTTTCTCATTTCCAATCCAAAACTCACTGCCTAGAAAGCCAAAGCCATTTCTGAAATCTGTCCAACTTCTATTGAAATTGACGGAATCCGATCTTCGGCGCTGTAATACCTACAACGAATACCAAAGAAGTAAAGCGTTAACTAGGACGTTATAAATATTAATTATTCGTTCCTACCGCAATGCGATTTGTTGCTAACATTTCTAACAGAAATTAGAACTTATATATATAACTTCAATTTGTAGTGTAAGCTAAAGGTTTACAGTTTTTCTTGGAAGATGAACTACACTGGACTTAATTTCAAAATGTATAAAAATAATTAATTCAAATTTTGCTTCGATAAAAAGATTCAAGTTGAAGAAAGGATTTTTTTACATCACTATGTATTGCTGTAGGCAAAATTGAAGTAAATTTGTTCAAAACTGGTTAAAGTTGAATAGGGGACATCAAGTTATCAACTATGGCATACCGTCCATCCACCAGTATCAAGATCATTATAACAGTAAGCCTCAAACGGTTCCGGGTAGCCATCTGGTTTAATAAGGTGCACTCCAGATGTATTGTGGGTAGAGGAACATGCATTCGATACTTCTCTGCAATCTCTCGGATACTCAGGTTGTTGAAAAACAAAGTATGTAAAACCTGGATGAAAAGTAAAACAAAGTAAACATTTTATCGCGATTGAAAAATAATTTCAGTTAACGAAAATAGCATTCTGAGCCAATTGTAATAAACATGGCTTTGTTACTATGAGAGTTAAGATAATAGATTAGCCTTTATGCCAATTATTACTCAACTACCGTATAGAGGAAGATATCGCGACTAATATTAAATTTAATAAGGTAATCGTGGTTGGATTCTCAGATGTAACTGTTTTGAAACAAGTACGTTAACATAAAATTCAAAGACCATTTGAATCAAATGTTTTCGTAGTTATCAGTAGTGAAAGACTAATGAAAACAGTCAAATTATATTTAACGTACATGAAAAAATATCGATGTAGCACGTTGGACATGAAAAGATCGAAAATATACGACTCAGAGGAAATCAATTTCATAATAGTTGTTCGGAAATGGTGACATGATTAAAAAAAAAACGTTTAGAGCGACCACTAAAGAACCAACATTTCCAGCCATTCAAGTTGGTCAACTGAGGTGTTAACCTTTATAATACATAAGTGATATAGCTTACTGAGGTTACTTCTTATCATAAGGTCAATCATATAACATAACAACTACACCTACCTGAAGATCTTCTGTCGGCACCGACGAT
>JAIPMN010011668.1:0-15770 GCA_020650975.1 Apostichopus californicus
GTTAAGGAGTCAGTTGGAAGCTTTCCAGCTGCATTCAAGTAAGGATCACTAGTTGCTTGTTGCTTGAGCATTCTTTATTTTGTGCTGCATTTTGCATTGAATTTGCAGTGGTGTTGGTGGCTTGTAAACATGTTAACTGATAAAGTACACGTTGGATACAGTTCTCTTGGTTTGTTGATCCACCTTAGTGAGTATAAAGAAAAATATCATTTCTGTGGAGGTCAAAGGTCATTGAATTTAAGGCAGGTCAAGGTCTGAACACCTTGTAAACATATAAACTCTGAAAGTAAAAGATGGATGAACGTCATACCTTTTTGGTTCCTTGCTTTAGCAAAAGGAACCTATCTATGTAGTCAGGTTGGCGTGTGTGTCTGTGTGTGCATCTGTGACACTTGCTTGGGTACGCTCTATCTCAATAAGGGAAAGTTGGATTGAGGCCAAACTTGGACTATAGATCAGCCATATGGAGAAGGTGTGCCCTATTGTTTTTGGTGCCCACAAAGGTCACCAAAGGTCAGTTATGGTCCAAAAAACAAAAATATTAAAACTGCAATAACTCCCAGTACCAATGTGTGACAAGGTTGATATTTTGGGACAAGTTGTGAACTGGTTAGGGGAACATTTTGAAACTTAACATTCACCAAGGGTCAATTAATGATAGAAAACTATAATTTTTGCAATAACTTGAAAACGAATTGTCTGTTAGGGTTGGGTGTTGCTTCAATGTAATCCAATTGTCGAGCCCGCATCTGGGTGACCCTTGACCTCAATTTGACCTATGGTGACCTTTAAGTGTTTTGGGGATTTTTACAGTTTCGATGCTATTTTCAGATGTCAAAGGTACCTTCTGATCATAAATGTCAATAGGTTGACCCCGTGTTACCTTCATGTGCGAAGTTATATGGGGTCAAAGTTTTCGGTCGGAGTTAGGATGGCTGTACAGACTTGTCGTGTTGTTTTTTGGATTCAGGAGATCAAACTACATCTGAAACCAAGGTCAAAAGGTCCAAGGTCACATTAGAAAAAATGTGCTTATTTTGGGAGGAAACTGGCGAAAAAGAAAATGTTTGGTTTTGATGCTAGATTTGGATATCAAAGGTACCTTCCGATCAAAAATGTAAATAGGTTGACACCCCGTCGAGCTTTGTGTGTGAAGTTATACGAGGTCAAAGTTAATTTTCAGACATTTAATGCAATAACTCCCAGTGCCAAGGTGTGACACAGTTGATATTTTGGGACAAGTTGCAAATTGTATAGGGGAATATTTTCAAACTTAACTGTCATGTGATCCGAGGTCACCAAAGGTCACCAAAGGTCAATTAATGATAAAAAAATAGTATTTTGGCGATAACTTGAGAACGAATTGTGGGTTAGGGTTGGGAGTTGCTTCAATGTAATCCAATTGTCAACCCGAATCTGGGTAACCCTTGACCTCAATTTGACCTCTGGTGACCTTTAAGTGTTTTGGGGATTTTTACAGTTTCGATGCTATTTTCAGATGTTAAAGGTACCTTCTGATCATAAATGTCAATGGGTTGACCCCTGTGTGACCTTCATGTGCGAAGTTATACGAGGTCTAAATTAATTTTCAGACATTTAATGCAATAACTCCCAGTGCCAAGGTGTGACACGATTGATATTTTGGGACAAGTTGCAAATGGTATAGGGGTATATTTTCAAACTTAACGGTCATGTGATCCGAGGTCACCAAAGGTCAATAAATGTTAAAGAACTAGTATTTTGGGACTAGCTGTGAATAGGGTAACCGATCATTTCCAAACATAACGGTAATGTGATCCAAGGTCAACAAAGGTCAATTATTGGTCAAAAACTCAATCTCCAAACTGATCAAAATTGTCCATGGTTGACCCCAGTGCGACCTTCATGCACAAAATTATCAGAGGTCAAGGTTTTGTTTGGTTTTGAGAGGTGGACCTCTGTTGACCTCACATGACTTTGGAATAGTGCCTCCAGTGACCTGTATTAGTATTTTTTAAGTTGAATATTTGATTTTTTGTGGCCATATTTTAAATGTCCATGGGGTGACTCCTGTGCAACCAGAGTTATTTAGTACAGTCAGGATGATTCTGCAGTTTTATAAACAATCTAACAAAAGTCAACAGATTCTCAAAAGGACCAATTATTGATTTGTGATATTTATGGCAATTATATCGTGTGTGTACATTAAATCCTGAAATAACAAGTTTAGGTTAGTGCTTAATAGTCCTTATATGCAAGGAACCATAGTGCCCTTGGGCTCTTGTTAACACCTGACTTGCTTACAGTATATACTGTATTCATGACACATATAGTAAGTTTGAGAAAAGGATATAAATTTAATGCTAGATAATGATATGTTAGTGTTAGTAGATTAGGGGGCAGAGTGTTTGAGGGGGGAACAATTTGTATTTATCATGGAATAATGTAGTGTTCGAGTTTGTGTAGCAGTTTTAAATGTTCTGAACATGTTCCCATATTAAATGCTATGGTTCCATATATATTTTGCAATGCGATACTGGATAAATCATTCCCTGTATTTATCATAGATCAGTGACTGTGTATAGTTGTGTGGCATGCCTTAGGATGTATGATTTGTGTGCCTATAGTTGGAAGTTTTGGCATGGTTACTGTAGCAGGCCCTTGGGTGGGGGGGGGGGGGGTTGGAGGAAGAAAGATGGTTTGACGGGTTAGGTAATGTGAAATCTTATGGCATAATACATGGTGATAGTGTGGTAAGCTGGAGGGAGTATAATTGTTGTGGATGGTTACAAAGTTGAATATAATATGACTACTGTAACAACAACAACAATGTAAAGTGTGATCTTGGTTTGCCATATATGATGAAGGGTTTACTGCTCGTTTGAAGGGTTAGAGTGTGTGGAGTTGTATGGCCGGGTTGAAGGTATATTATTAGTATGGCTGGCTGGAGGGTGTACGGCTGGTTTGGAGAGTTGGAGCATGTACGGTATAGTTCATATATAGTTTGGTATTAAAGTTAGCAGGTTTAATGTAATAGTGTGTCATGCTGAACAGTGGTGTACGTTTAGGTTGATGGCTGGTGGGAAGGTATACTGTACATTGAATGCTAGAGAGAATTGGTTTGGCGGGGTAGAGAATTCTTGTTTAGTAATTATTGTAGGTTTAGTGATTGAAGTGACATACTGAAGAGTTGCATGTTAGAAGGTAGCATGCTGGAGTGTTCAAGTTAGCAGGTGCATGGAGGCTATAGGTAAGGTATGGTTATATTGCTGCATGGTGGAGAATATATAGTTGCACACCATGGTATGGCAGGTTGGATGGTGTACATGATTGATTCCTTGCCCGAAGGTTCAAGGAATCTATGCGATGTTGATTGCATGTTTGTGTGTGCGTGTGTGTGTGTATGTATGCGTTTGTTTTGTATTCTGACCGAGGACTTGAACAAAAGAATTCCAGGTCCTCGGATGTGATTTCTAAAGAATCACCACGTCCTCTGAAGAATTCTATTGTATGGGGTATTGTTAATGTTAGGGTACGTGGATTTGAACTATGGAAAACACAATGTGGTCCTCAGTCTGAATGTAAAACAAACATGTGTGCGTGTAAGTATGTGTGTGTGTATGCGACGCCCTTGGCTGGTAAACAAGATAACTCAACAGTGGCATGTTGGATTGAAGTCATAATTGGTACATAGATGTGCCATACAGTACTACTTACAGTAGAAGAAGCCTGTTGACTTTGGTGCTCATCTCATCAATAATAATGAGGTCATGGGGTCAAACGTAAAAATCTTCAAATGCTAATAACTCCACAACCAAAAGTCAAAATTTATTGATACTTGGTACTAATATGTTGGTAGATAGCAGGTTCATGGTGATATATGTTCAAGTTGATATTATGCATATTTATTAGGGGGCGGGGCTTAAGTTTATTTTCACTAAAATAGCTTGTAAACATGGTAACTGAACAACGACAAGTTGGATTGAAGTCATACTTGGTACATAGATGCGCCATAGTGAGTAGATAAACCCTATTTGATTTTGATGCTCATCTAATGAATAATAATGAGGTCACAGGGTCAAACGTGAAAATCTCCAAATGCTTATAAAGTTCTCCACAACCGAAAGTCAAAATGTATTCACACTTGGTATTAATGTGTTGGTAGATAAGTGGGTACTGTACATGGTCATTTGTTCAATGTTCAAAAGCAGAATTGTTTATGTAGCAGGGTTTATGGTTAGCTTTCTTTACAATAGGAAAAACAATTCTAGTTGCCTCTTAAATTCTGAAATCATGACAATAGTGGCTGTTATGGTTTCTTATCTAGTGATAATATCGGACCATATTTCACTCGAGTATGTGTAAATAGTCATCTCTTGCCATGGAGCCTAGTTTCTGTTGAAACTTTTAGTAAAGGTTATGAATCCTTCTATTGCATTGGCAGCCAGTAATGCTATCTTTGATTATTGTTATTATTTTTCTGTAATTTTAGAACCCTCTGAAGAACATTCTGACGGTCAGTCAACACCAGGACAGGATCCACATATGTAAGTAACTGTTGTATAATTGTTCTAAACATTTCCTCACCTAATCTTCTGGGACTGATTTTGAATGAATGTAATTGGATATTGTAACTGTTTGCATACCAATATTAAAACCTCTTATAACGGCTACTATAAAACTTCGATATCATAAAAAAATCGGGCAAGGGTTTCCTCCTTTGCCCCCCCCCCCCACCCTTGGCTACGCGCCTGCGGTTAGAAATCTTGTAGGAAACAGGCCAAATGGAAACCCAGTGAACCCATATCGATGTGGATCATATATATGATCGTACGTACTTACACTCATACACAAGAAATATTCAGACATTATGATAATAATCATGAGTGACAACATGCTATACGGTCACAGGTCACAGAAACGACCATGAAGAGTCATTTACCTCATGCAGTATATTGGATGAAGTTTTAGCCACTGCCAAATATGATTTGGATAAATAATCTCACGCATTATTTTCTATTTATAGCCACACAAAAAAACTATGCCACCAAATATTGGGGGGTATATTAGATACTACTGTATATCCCCCCACCTAAAATATTGGGGAGGACATGTCCCCCCGGCCCCCCATGATCGCCGCCCATGGCTGACACAGCAGTATACCAGTAATTCTTGGTAGCCAAAAATAAAGATAAAAGGAAGGGAAAAGAACATGTTATTATTTAGGTAACATTTGGAAAGATTTCTAATTGAATGTGAGAACTGTTCTCTTAACATCTCTGATGAGGACAAATATGCCACAGCTGACTGTTTTCATACTCATATAAAAGTTAATTTAATTAATATACCCATAATCCATTGTCTTTATATTTTAGATGGAAATCACTGAACAGATTCTCAACTAGAGGCAAATGGAAAGTTGATGATTTAGCAGTTTCAGTATCTGGCAAGATTATTGTTTCTGGTCATGGAATACAAGACAGAAGAATATTTTTGGATACAATTTCTCCAAAGACCGTCAGAGAAGAGTGTTCTGCAGATATCATCTATGAAGGAAATGCATATAACAAAAATTGTGATGATGACAGTTCAGAGACCAGCAGGTTTCATTCTATGTATGATTCAGATAGGAAGCATTTAACATCAATTATTGATGAAAGCAGAATTGTGAGCTGTCAGGGAAAGACACTTAAGATTCTCAACCTCACGAATAACACTGAGGACCCTTCAATTACCTTGGATGGTATTGCATCTTGTGTGGAAGTCAGAGGGAGTGACATTTTAGTGGGTTACAAAAGTTACTCACCTGATCCACTGTTTCCATGTATTGATGTGTTTGACTCTGCTTTAAGAAAGAAACGCTCCATCAAACTGAAGGATTTACATAGATGTGCCAGGGTAATAGACTTATCTCTTTTTGCTGGAAAATTACTGGTTTTGACTCGTGGCATTGGTATTTTTGAGCCAGATGTCTGTTTGTTTGATGGAGATGGTAAAAAGTTGTTGAACTACTCTCCGCCATTGGGCACAAAATGGGTAGCAAGGTGTGCAGCTGTGAATGACACACACCAGATGGTGACTATTTTATGGTCAGTTAGATGGGCTGATGATGTTACTTACCTATCTTTTCACTTGGTGGACAGTGGATTATGTCTCTGTTTGGCTGAGGTTAACCAAGCATGCAAGCTAAGATTCATGAACAGTGAAGAACTTGTACTCATCTCCAGTGAGGGACAAGTATCATCGTACAAGAGGGTAGGTATTTTCTCTTTTGAGACTACAAATGCACACCAAAAGACTTTCAGATGGTACATTCAAGTGGAGCTATGTTTTAAGTGATATTTTTATGTGTGTAAATTTTGTCTGTTGTAGATATCTTAATGATAAAAATGATAATACTGAAAACAGCAGACTTTTTGGTCCCTTGCTTCAGCAAAAGGAACCTATGTAGTCAGGTTGGCGTGTGTGCGTGTGTGTGCGTTTGTTTTTCTATCTGACCGAGGACTTGAACAAAAGAATTTCAGGTCCTCGGTTGTGATTTCTAAAGAATCACCACGTCCTCGGAAGAATTCTATTGTATGGGGTATTGTTAAGGTTAGGGTACGTGGATTTGAACAATGGAAAATACAATGGGGTCCTCGGTTGGAATGAAAAACAAACATGTATGTGTGTGTGTGTGTGTGTGTGTGTGCGTCTGTGACACTTGCTTGGGTACGCTCTATCTCAATAAGGGAAAGTTGGATTGAGGCCAAACTTGGACTATAGATCCGCCATATGGAGAAGGTGTGCCCTATTGTTTTTGGTGCCCACAAAGGTCACCAAAAGTCAGTTATGGTCCAAAAACCCAAAATATTAAAACTGCAATAACTCCCAGTGCCAATGTGCGACAAGGTTGATATTTTGGGAGAAGTTGTGAACTGGTTAGGGGAACATTTTGAAACTTAACATGCATGTGATCCAAGGTCACCCAAAGTCAATTAATGTTAAAAAACAAGTATTTTTTCGCTAACTTGAGAAGGAATTGTCCGTTAGGGTTGGGAGTTGCTTCAATGTAATCCAATTGTCGAACCGCATCTGGGTGACCCTTGACCTCAATTTGACCTTTGGTGACCTTTAAGTGTTTTGGGGATTTTTACAGTTTCGATGCTATTTTCAGATTTCAAAGGTACCTTCCGATCATAAATATTACAAGGTTGACCCCCGTGTGACCTTTGTGTGCGAAGTTATATGGGGTCAAAGTTTTCGGTCGGAGTTAGCATGGCTTTCCAGACTTGTCATGTTGATTTTTGGAATGAGGAGATCAAACTACATCTGAAACCAAGGTCAAAAGGTCAAAGGTCACATAACAACAAAATTTGCTTATTTTGGGAGAAAACAAGCAAAAAAGAAAATGTTTGGTTTTGATGCTAGATTTGGATATCAAAGGTACCTTCCGATCAAAAATGTCAATGGGTTGACACCCGGGTGACCTTTGTGTGTGAAGTTATACAAGGTCAAAGTTAATTTTCAGACATTTAATGCAATAACTCCCAGTGCCAAGGTGTGACACGGTTGATATTTTGGGACAAGTTGCAAATGGTATAGGGGAATATTTTCAAACTTAACGGTCATGTGATCTGAGGTCACCAAAGGTCAATTAATGTTAAAAAACTAGTATTTTGAGGGGAGAAAATGGGCAAAGCAAAAATGTTTGAATATTTATAGTTTTGATGCTATATTCACATCTCACCGATCAAAAATGTCAATTGGTTGACCCCAGGTGACCTGTGTGTGTGAAGTTATATGAGGTCAAAGTTAATTTTCAGACATTTAGTGCAATAACTCCCATTGCCAAGGTGTGACACGGTTGATATTTTGGGACAAGTTGCAAATGGTATAGGGGAATATTTTCAAACTTAACGGTCATGTGATCCAAGGTCACCAAAGGTCAATTAATGTTAAAAAAAACGAGCATTTTTTGCGATAACTTGAGAACGAATTGTCAGTTAAGGTTTGGAATTGCTTCAATGTTATCAAATTGTCGACCTGCATCTGAGTGACCCATGACCTCAATTTGACCTCTGGTGACCTTTAAGTGTTTTGGGGATTTTTACAGTTTCGATGCTATTTTCAGATGTCAAAGGTACCTTCTGATCATAAATGTCAATAGGTTGACCCCCGTGTGACCTTTGGGTGTGAAGTTATCCAAGGTCAAAGTTAATTTTCAGACATTTAATGCAATAACTCCCAGTGCCAAGGTGTGACACGGTTGGTATTTTGGGACAAGTTGCAAATGGTATAGAGGAATATTTTCAATCTTAGCGTTGATGTGATCCGAGGTCACCAAAGGTCAATTAATGTTAAAAAACTAGTATTTTGGGGGGAAAAAATGGGCAAAGAAAAAAATGTTTGAATTTTTATAGCTTTAATGCTATATTCACGTCTCACCAATCAAAAATGTCAATGGGTTGACCCCAGGAGACCTTTTTGTGTGAAGTTATATGAGGTCAAAGTTAATTTTCAGACATTTAGTGCAATAACTCCCAGTGCCAAGCTGTGACACGGTTGATATTTTGGGACAAATTGCGAATGGTATAGGGGAATATTTTCAAACTTAACGGTCATGTGATCCAAGGTCACCAAAGGTCAATTAATGTTAAAAAAATAGTATTTTGGGGGGAGAAAATGGGTAAAGAAAAAATGTTTGAATTCTTACAGTTTTGATGTCTATTTAGGTCTCATTGATAAAAAATGTCAATGGGTTGACCCCCAGGTGACCTTTGTATGTGAAGTTATACAAGTTCAAAGTTATTTCTTAGACATTTAATGCAATTAACTCCTAGTGCCAAGGTATGACACAATGTATATTTTGGGACAAGTTGTGAATGGGGTGGTGGAACATTTTCAAACTTAACGGTCATGTGATCTGAGGTCACCAATGTTATCATATTTGTTGACCCGCTTGTAGGTGACCTTATATTTCTTACATTTTGGACGCCATATTCAGATCTCAAAAGTGCCTTCCAATCAAAAATCCGATTACAATTTGTGATCACAAAAGTGTTGGCTATAGTGTTGGTCACTTTATGGGTACATGTAGGACCACAATTACTTGGACAATTTGAGCCCAATCTTGCGATGATAATATTATGTGTATTGTCATATACCCCTATGCAAGGAACCATAGTGCCCTTGGGCTCTTGTTCAGGAGTTATAACTAAATTAAGGAGTGAAAACGATTCTAAATCTTTGCTTCAAGTGGTGCTAAATAAAGCTCATATGGCACCAGAAAGCACCTAAAACTTAAGAGCTTGCAGTTCTCTAAAGCATACCTTGGACCCCGGCTATAAGAGTTTTGCACATTCACATATGTGTGCTTCATTCACATGCTCAGCATTTGGTGATGTTCAGATATTAGGCATTTTGACTCAATGGAAACTTTCTTAGAGGAAATTATTACCTTGATTGGGATCAAAGCCTGATAGCAATTGTTCATGAAAGGGAAAATGTGAAGACGGATGGGATCAAGTTTGAAAGTCCTGAGGTATTAGGACTAACAGTGTATATTTACTATGTACATTTCATAGTAAACATTGTGTTCCTGTGTTACCGTGCCTTTAAACACGTTATCTCAAGAAGGGAAGTTTAGACATTCTTCAATACAAGAAGGCTATTGTTTTAGGTGGAGGTGAAAAGTCATTTGGGGTCACCAGGGGTCAAATTGTGAAAACCTTGTAAACATGATATCTCAAGAAGCAAAGCTTGGGCAGATGTCATATTCAATATGTATATGAACCACATTGAGTACAAGAAGCATATGGTTTTTGGTGGAGGTCAAAGGTCATTTGCTTTGGGTCAACACAGGTTAAATTGTGAAAACCTTGTAAACATGGTATCTCAATATTGGAAGCAAGGGCAGATCTCATATTTGGATTTTGGTGGAGGTCAAAAAGGTAATTTGAAGTCAACAAATGCTAAACAGTTATTTCACTTCCCTCTAACCTGTCTCTCTACACTAGTTAAGGCATCTTCCTCAAAAGAATATCGCAAGAGAAGCTTGGACAGATCGCATATTTGGTATGTAATTGTACCACATTGAGTACAAGAAGCCCAATGTTGTGGGTTGAGATCAATGGTTGTTTGAGTTCACCAGGGGTCAAATTGTGAAAAACATGGACAAATTTCATATTTAGTATGTTGATGTATCTATCACATTTAGTACAAGAAGCCTGTTGTTGAGGTCAATGGTCATTTCAGGATAGCCTGTGTCATTGTGAATATATTTTTTGTCACATCACACAACTTCACTAAGATCGAGTATGTTGGTCACCCTCACTATACATTACGTCAGATTCTTGAAGAAACTTGCTCATCTTACTGTACATCATTTAAACCACAATGCATTTAAGCATTCTGTTTTTTTAAAGGAAATGGAATATTGGTACTACTGAATCCCAGAAGCCCACAAGTGTAAAATTACATATATACTGGTGTTTACTCAAATGAGACATTGGGGTGGGGTGGGGGTGGGGTTATATAGTTCCTGGGACATTGTGAGAGTGGTCACTTAGCATAATCTTTCCTCAACATTTATCCATCTAGCCATCAAATATTTAACTAGGATTAAAGGAAAAAGATGAAGTATATATATGTGATTCAAGATTCAAAATTTGGGGTGAGAAGCAGGGGGCATTAACAAAGTAGGGTTTAGTGAGTGTTGTCTCACATTGGACAGAAGTACATATTATACACAGAAAGATTGTAAACATTCAAGCTGTTAGCACTGCATGGTCTCTTGTATAAGTTCAGTCTTCAAGGCAGTGGTAATTTCAGTTAACTATATGGCATCTTTTAACTATAGGTGCCTCTAACATGTGACTTAATAGTTATGGAGGAACTAAAAATTGGTAGATTTTGTGGTTCGATCACTTAAAACTTTGTGTTGGAATATCATATTACTTAAAACATTTTGTAGATAATTCAGTCCTGTTGGAGTATATATATTTTATTTCATAGAAAACCCCAAACTAGTGTAAAGTTAGTGCTTGGGAATGATTCAGCAATTATTTAGTTCCAATTGAGTTCCATACTTATATCATAAAATTATTTTCTATTACATCTTGCAGACTTACTTCTTCAGTGACAATAATGTTTTACTTTCCATCATGGAATGCTTTGCTTCTAAACTTGGTTGGAACATCCTGTTGCAATGCTTTAATGTGTCAGCACATGAAAAGAAAACAATTATGGCTGACAGTGAGGGTGTGTACTGTGATGCTGATGATGATGATGATGAAGATGATGATGATGATGATGATGATGATGGTGATGAAGATATGTTTTATAATGCAACGAAGCAAGAGAAGCTAGCAAAAAGTTTTTTGGCATTCCTTGATGAGAAGTTAGTTTCGTCATCTCAACGATTTGCAGCACTATTGAAAGCAGTCACTGAACTGGAAAGATACCATGCTATTGCCTTATCGACTTGCGTCGATTACTACAAATGTTTATCAAGTAAGTTCAATGTCTGCAATCAAGTGAGAAAAACCCACTTTTATTAGGTTATGACCTTTCATTTAAGGTTTCTGACTTCATTTACAGACATTTGGAAGATGTAATTTGAATAGTGACACTTTAATTGTTATCATTTATGAAGTTGGGGGAGGGAACAGGGCTCTGGTTTTGTCTTCCTTTTTTCCTTTTTGGTCATACTGTACAATGTCAGCATCAATATGTCTTGCTTCAATTTTAACTGACAAGCATTTGAAAACGTATTTGATTAAATCATATGCAATGCGCATTCATACATGCCATCTATATATGGTTTGCATCAAATGAGAATTAAAATGGAGGACTGAATATATTTCTGTTCCTTACTACCCAAGACCTCATTATTGGCACCGAAACTGTTTTACATTTCTGTTGTAATCAAATTAAAATGGGTTTGGAATTCACAGTGTAAAATAATGGATATACAGTATGCACTATTTTCATGTATGCTATGAACCACTATACCCTTTTGGTACTTATTTTTACAGGTGGGACTGGAAATTACTATGACCAACCATATCAGCTGTTACATTACTATGAGTCATCTATTCCATTAGGGGAAACTGCTGCCACTCAGAGACAAATTCAGTCTGTGGATGACGTTCCAGGCACCAGCAATTCCAGTCCATCAATGTCTGGTAAACTTCGGATATATTTAACAAAAATGTTTTAGTTGCTGTCCAAGTTGGTCATGATGACTTTGAAAATCAGATTCTTTTGAAATATGGCAACATGGTTAATGTCACGTTGAACACATTAGACGGAAATAATCTCCACTTGAAAATGTGGTAAGGATTTTTTCCTTATGTATATTGGTAATGACTAAGGTATTGCTTGATGACTTTTGTCAAAAGTCACAAAAGTCTGCAGCATTCTTTGAGGTTATTGGTTAAAAAGCAGTGGCTCAGTCATTTTGGTGGTTTTAAGGGTGTTGTTTTTTAAAAGTTATTAAAAGAGCGGCATAAAATGGGTAAGGTTTTATCAATGCCAGCTCTGTTTTGTGATCTTATGGTAGATGCGGACCATAAGTTTCATTCAATTCTGATTACGGTATCCAATTACGATCTGTTAGCACATTAAACATTGGCACCATACACTTCTATGACATCTGTAGAGCCCGCTTGTTGCTGATGACAAAACTTATTTATAGAACTGTGGATATGATACTTGGATAATTTCTTAAACAAACTCCTGACTTAGAAATATGGCTACCATGTTTAATATCCATTGATATATAAAAACTATCAAGAGCTAAATTAAAATAACGCAGGTATTTACTTTGTTCCTCGCTTACCTCTCCCTAAAACATCAGCACTCTTGTTCTACCATGCCTAGAATAACTGATATTAACAGAGATGAAGTTGCTGTTTTAAAGCTTTCTGTAAAATGAAATGCAAGTTGCTTGAGAGCTCAAACTTTTGTGTTCAGGATGAATTATAAAATTGAACCTTGTATGTTTAATGCAATTACATTAGCTTATGGAGAAACATACCTAACTCTCATCAAACCCAACTTCCAGTACAGTATAAAAATGATTAAATATTGAAACCACATGTTGCTCGATGATGTCTGACGTTTCCAAATCTTCAACCCTGTTTGTGAAGCAACATTAAATCTCTGCTATCTCCCAAATGAAGTCAGCTTTTTCGTAGCTCTCGTGGGCAATTTTCTGCTGGCCCTGGCTTCTCTACTACATAGAGCAAAATTGATAGCTTGGGTTTTGTTTCTCCTTTAATATAACATACACTATCAATAGTGATCATCTTCATGAGATTAGCAAAGGCAAAGTTCAAATACTTTCCTGTGAATTGTATCTTTATCTTATGTGCAACTTTTAAATTCTATTCTTCAAGCTTAAAAGCTAAATTCTTCTATTCTTCAAGCTTAATAATCTATTATTCAAGCTTAAAGTATTTCCTGGTATATTTTCTGCATCTAGTTCCTAGTCAGTCAGAGATCAGAAGGACCGGCCCAAGCACTTACTACCCAGCCTCAACAAACAATTCTGTTCCAAAACGTAGAGCCCCTCCATATTCTGGGACAGATGTGGAGCCACATAACAAAAGAAAGGTAAATCACTTTGGATGGAAAGAACAAAAGAGAAAGACTCTGTAGCATTTATTTAAACTAGTATCAACCTTAAGTGGATCTGGTCGGAAGTGGAATGTGGTTAGATAAGCTAAGTGAAATGTAACAATTGCCTGAAAATGATTTCAAGAGAGTAATAATAACTAATTTACAAAGAGAATAAATTTGTTGATGCACCCTAACAGTCTTGAAGCACTTAATTGACACTTGCTAGATAATGTGCAAATTAAGCGTATTGTACCACATTGTTTATTTTATGTGTTGAGTACAGTTTGTAAAATTGCCTTTGCTATTCTTTGAGCACAATGGGAGGGGGGGGGGGGGTAGGGTACCTGTCAGTGAAGATCAACTGCAGGGTATTTCCAAACTCTACATATTTCGTTGTAGAATTCATGGTATCTGGTAAATGCAGAGGTTTTTTTTTCCTTTACAGAATACTTCTTCATCAGAGTTGGAGCAAGAAGATTCAACTTCAGGAAACACAACACTACAACTTGGAATTTGCCAGCAATCAAATCCTGCAAGTTTTCAATTACATCAGCAATTCGTAATACCAAGGAATATTCAACATCCACAGCATAATCGAGATTGGCCTCGTTTCAATTATGGGTCAACAACAAACGTTTCTGAGATTCCAAGTAACCATGAGCCTAATTACCCTTCCTTTTCAAGTCAAGCTATACAAACCAGTCATTTGGGAGGAATTTGCCAGCAATCAAATCCTGCAAGTTTTCAATCACATCAGCCATTCCCAATTCCAAGGTATATTACACCTATCGTAGGTAATGCAATGGTGGCAGGACCCCCACAGTTGCAGCAGAGCATTGTAAGAAATCCTGTCAGTCAATTCCCACATACCCAATTGGCTCTACCACAATGGTGCAGGATACAGCCTCAGAACTATTTGATACAGCACAATCAAGGCACTATGTTACCACAACATTTGAACATTACCAACATTCCACAATTTTCCACAGGAAGCACTGCAGGGTTGCCTCACCCTAATGTATCAATGAACCAAAATATAGATCTTCCTGTTAGACAAAATGCACCACAACCTCCACATCAGCTACAATCAAATGATCCATTACAATATGCACAATTACAACCACCACCAATTAGAGGTGGAAACCCATTAACAACCGATGTACTTACTGGAACAAGGAATCAAGTACTGCGAACATTACAGTCTCCAACAACATCATTGCCATTGACTCAATTAGAACAGCAATCACCAAGCAACAGACAAGTCATTCCATCTGATAGAAGTGACTCATCAAGACAAACTGAACAGTTTGACCGACGTTTAACAGCACAAGTAAGATCCGTACATGAGTTACAGTCTGGAACATCTAGTGATACACTGGCAGGAGGGCAACATATACAACCTGAACCCACCATCTCAGGAGAACCAAATAGTAGTCAAGTAGGAGGTCCCTCAACTGACAGGCCTCCCAGAGAGGCTGACAGGTCTGTCATAATAGGGGCTTCAAGAATGGTGGTACAAGAGTCATCCGTGGAACCTGAATTCACAGCTCCAGAGGTGTTTGATTCATCTGCATATTCAGCTTGGAGGGGTGGTTCAACATCAGGAGATATTAATGGCCTTCTCCAAACACCTCTATCAACTAGTGAGGGACAAGCAGGACTATCAAGTCCATTGATGCCATCTTCAGAGCAAATGGAAACATTGAGACCAAATGTGTCGACAGATCCTTCTGAAGAAACAAATGAATTGTCTGTACAGACCATTGGTGCATTAGCTAAAATAATGAATGAACAACACAATCAAGCTTACTCCTTGTTAAGAAACATTAGTCAAAGATTGCCACCAGGTCTACGAGATTCATCTTCATTCTTAGGGGAAAGTTCTGGGTCTTCACAACTACCTAGATGTCATCCTTCAACATCAGCTGATCCATTGAGCTCTTTACAAGATCATGAAAAGCAAGCTATTCTTGTTTATAAAGACAAAACTGATGACCGGGTAGCATTAGTTAAAGAGCTTGTACCAATATTCTTTACAGAGGAGGAACGAAGAACCCAGAATTGTCAAGGGAAAGGACTATGTGATGGGAAAGATGAGTTTACACAATTAAGTAAAGAAAAGTTGCAGAAAATGAGAGACATCATCTTTTATCTTTGTCCAGTCAAGAGCATCAAGGAAAGAGAAA